>JAADXZ010000337.1:0-25652 GCA_023338055.1 Phytopythium mirpurense | reverse complement strand
GCTCGAGCGCTGGCGCCTTGCCCCAGCACGTCAGGAACCCATTGGGGCCAAAGCAGCTGCCGCTCTCGACGGACGGGTCTGTGGCCGCCAACAGCGTCGGGAGCGCGCCATAAACCGTCTCCTGCAGCACCGGTACGTAGCGAAGGATGGTCTTGATCGTGCCCTCGAGGAACGCGGGCGCGTAGCCGGTCGCGATTTTGTTGGTCAGTTCCGAGGCGACGATCCCCGGGTGTGCGGCCACGGCCATCACCTTGTCCGACAAGCCCGCCGACCGGATGCGCCGGTCCAGTTCGTACGTGAACAGCAGGTTCGCGAGCTTGGAGCAGTAGTATTCGTTCAGGTATGCGCGCTTGCCCGGCTCGGACATGGCGAGCGTCGACAGATCGAGGCGGGCAAAGCGGTGCACGACGCTGGTGACGGCGACGACGCGGGAGAGCGCGTCCCCGCGCTTGAGCCGGTCGAACAGCAGCTGAGTGAGCACAAAGTGGCCCAGGTAGTTGACCGCAAACTGCATCTCCAGACCGCTGGCCGTGTGCGTCGGCTCGGGCAGCATGAGGCCAGCGTTGTTGATCAGCACGTCGAGGCGGTCGAACTTGGCGAGGAAGGCCGCGGCGAACGCGCGCACGCTGCCAAGGTCGCTCAGGTCCAGGCGCATGAACTCGACGTCGGGAGCTGCAGCCGGATCTACCTCCTCGCGGATGCGCCGCACCGCGTCCTCGCCCCTCGACGGGTTCCGGCAGGCGAGCACCACATGCGCGTGGTTGCGCGCGAGTTCGAGCGCCGTCACGTAGCCGATGCCCGAGTTGGCGCCGGTGACGACCGCCACCTTGCCAGCGAGCGACGGGATGCGCGACGCGTCCCACGGCGCGCCAAGCTCCGAGGGAGCTTCAGGTTGCGCCATGGCTTCTTGAAGAAGTTCTTCGTGCCGATCAATCGATTGATACGAGGCGAGTTGCTCTATGAGGTCTGGTCGACGCACCGATACACCCCTCCCATTCTCATGCAGGCTATCATGATAACCTACGAAAATCAATTTATAACCCATATAGACTCTACTTGGAGAGCACAGTGTAAATATAATTTACCCTTCACATTCGATTAATTGAATCTTGGACAAATTGAGCGGTTTGTCGGTATGGTGCTGCTAGCATGCGACATGTGGATACACGAGTGCCACTCCTATATTATTTTCCTCTTCCAAGGTTCTTGACCTTGTTGAATGACATGAACTCGACCGGAGCACAATGCCACATTGTCAATATGTGCGGGAAGACCTTCCAGGCTCCTAAAAGCGCTTCGCTCGCTCGCGTTGCCCACGCTTCGCCTCACAGATCAAACTTGGCGCCAAGAGTCTCCTCGCTGAGCGCCCAGAGCTGCTTGCCGAGCTCTTGCGATCGGCTCGTGGCGGTCGAGGTCTCCTTCCTCGGGTGTCCTCGCAGCGTCAGCCACCCGTCCGGGCCGTAGAAGTCTCCGCTCCGGACGGACTCGTCCGTCGCGGCAAAGAGCGTGGGCAGCGCGCCCATCTCGGGGCGTTGGAGCGGGACGAAGGAGAACAGCCAGCTGAGGAGCCGGCTCAGGAAGCGGGGCATGCCGGCGGCGAACTTCTTGTTGAAGATCTCCGTGTGGCAGCCGCCGGGGTGCGCCGCGACCGCCATCACGTTGTGGGTATTGCTCGCCAGCAACCGGCGGTGCAGCTCGTACGTGAAGAGCAGGTTGAGCAGCTTGGAGCGCGAGTAGGCCCACTGGTCCGGGTCCCGGAGCGTCGCCATGGTCGTAAAGTCGAGCTTGATCCACCCGAAGCGGTGCATGACGCTGCTCACACTCACGACGCGCGCCGCCCGGGACTGGCGCAGCAGGTCGATCAGCAGGCACGTGAGGTAGAAGTGGCCGAGGTGGTTGACGCCGAAGTGGCTCTCGAGCCCGCCCGCCGTCATCTTCTGCGCCGGGGACGACACGCCGGCGTTGTTGACCAGGAGGTCCACGCGGTCGAACCGCGCGCGGAAGGCGGCCACAAAAGCCTCCACGCTCGCAGGCTCGCCGACGTCCACCTGCATGAACTCGACGCCCCCCTTCGAAGCGAGCGGCTGCAGCTCGTCCTCCCGGGCCAGCGCCTCGCGCAGCTGCTGCTCCGCGTGCCGTCCGCGGGAGTCACTCCGGCACGCGAGGACCACGTGCGCGCCGCGGCGAGCGAGCTGCAGCGCCGTCACGTAGCCGATGCCCGAGTTGGCGCCCGTCACGATGGCCACCTTGCCGGCCTGCGACGGCATGTCGGACGCGTCCCAGCCGCCGCGGCCGGAGCTCCAAAAGAGGCCCATGCTCCCTCTACTGTCTGCACTTGGTGATGTGAGTCCGTTCAGCCATGGATGGAGCTCTTCGATCAATATGTCACTATTTCGAGTTTTAGAGAGACACTGACCGGATGGATCGCTTCAACACGTTCTGCCGGCTGAGCTTCGACTGCCGCTCACTACTTATTTAAGTAGTGTACACAAGTACACAGTTTTAGACGTCGAACTTGGCGTCCAGGATGGTCTCGCTGAGAGTCCACAGCCCGGCCGCGCTCTCGAGCGAGTGGCTGGCGGCGTCCGACTGCTCCTTGACGGGGTACCCTCGGGCCGTGAGGAACCCGTCGGGCCCGTACAGGTCGCCGCTCGCCACGTCCTCGGCCGTCGCGGCGTACAGCGTCGGCAGCGCTCCCATCTTTGGCGTCTGGAGCGGGAGCCACGAGAGGAGCCAGATGCAGAGCGCCGCGAGGAGCGCCGGCAGGTGGCTGCGGTAGTACGTGTTGAACATCTCCGTGTTGCAGATGCCCGGGTGCGCCGCCACCACCTTGACGTTCGTCACCTGCCGCGAGGCGAGCCGGCGGTGCAGCTCGTACGTGAAGAGCAGGTTCAGCAGCTTGGAGATGCAGTAGCCGTCCATGCCGCGCTTCTTGGTCGCGACGGTGGCCAAGTCGAGGAACAGCCACCCGAAGCGGTGCAGCATGCTACTGATGTTGACCACGCGCGACGCCTTGGACTTGAGCAGCCGGTCCATCAGCAGGCTCGTGAGGTAGAAGTGGCCGAGGTAGTTGGTCGCAAAGTGGATCTCCAGCCCGCCCTTTGACATCGGGTTGGGCGGGACGGACACGCCGGCGTTGTTGATGAGCAGGTCAAGGCGGTCAAAGCGGCGCTTGAACTCGCTCGAGAACGCGCGCACGCTCTTGGGATCAGAGACGTCGATCAGCATGCACTCGGCCTTCCCCTTGGCTGCCAGTGGCGAGCCGTCAGCCGCGAGCGCCGAGTGGATCTCCAGCGCGGCCTGGCGGCCCTCCAGCGCGCTAAGACACGCGAGCACCACGTGTGCGCCGCGCTTGGCGAGCTCGAGCGCCGTGATGAAGCCGATGCCGCAGTTGGCGCCCGTGACGACCACGACCTTGCCGTCCTGCGGGGGCATGTCGGCCGGCGTCCACACGTTGCGAGAGCCCCAGAGCCACGCCATGACACAAGTCGCCTCTACTCAAGTCTCAGCAAGTCGTCGAATGCCGTGCGCAAAAGTCGACACGACACTGGACCTCCCCACGTTTTTCAACCAATGATATCGCTTGCTTTGAATTTGCCACCAATCATATGCGTACCATATGTTTCGAGCAGAGGGCTTCTGAACTTTAGTCAGTTGAATCAGTCGCGCGCTTCAAGTTGGACAGGTACAGAGTATGTTTAGTACCCAGTTGGAACCCCAGTTGGATCGCTCTCATCCTCTAGGCTCGCGACTCTAGAGAAGGATACACATACCGTTGGCTCCACTACAGTAGCAAATGGCCGCAGCAGACTGAGAGAGAGCACATTTTGTCCTGCGCCTGCGGTCGCTTCCTCTCGAACTTGTTAGCCGTTGGCGTTGTTCCGGTGCCCACGTCCAAAGCACTAGTCGCCTGAAACGTGATTCACAGTGCAGCGCACCCCCATCTATGGCGATTGTGGCGGCAGCGTGCACGTAGAGCATTCAGTGTGGGGTTAAGCTAGCCCAACGCCAGCGTCTGCCGTCCGCCAAAGTGTCCCGCGACAGCCGCGACGTGACCCCTTCCATTGCATTGCACTCGTGTATAGTGAGCGCACACACTACGGTGAGCACACCCGCGAGGGTCAATGCGCTCCCAAGCTCCTACTGCTGATACCATCCATACCCACGTGAACCCAGCAGTCTCATTACGGAAGGAAGCGAGAAGCGCAGCCAAAGTCCAGCAAGATCTTGCCCGCTGTCGGGAACAGTTGCGTCCGTTGCGCCAGTCCGAACGGCCGCTCGAGTCCCTCATCCGCCGCTTGGACCGGACAATCCTCTCCTCGCTCTTGGTGACGGATTCCTGGACGGGTTCCTGGACGGGATGGAGCCCGACGACCCGCCCTTGAGCCTCGGTGAGGCCCTGGACGCGCCGTCAGACGCCACGAGCTACGTGCAGCTCCAGGACCGCGCCGCTCGGTCGCCGCCGCTGCGCAAGGACGCCGGACCCGACGTGTACATCCCTCGGGCGTGGAAGACGTCGTCGGAGCTGTCTCCGCCCAGCCACTCGCTCTGGAGCGCCGAGTCGATCGCGATCCCCATCACGTACATGTACACTGGTCTGCTACTGTCCTTCCCAACGGCCTACATGGAGTTCTTCCCTCGGCAGCTGGGCGCCTCGGACGCGCAGCTGAGCACGCTCGAGGTCGTGCGCGCGCTGCCCTGGGCCTTTAAGGTGCTCTTCGGCGTGCTGTCCGACAACCTGCCGCTGCGCGGCCAGCGCTTCAAGCCGTACCTGCTGCTAGGGTGCGTCATCAGCTGCTTCTTCCACGGGCTGCTGAGCATCCGCGGCGAGGCGCTCACGGTCCTGTCCTTCACACTGCTGCTGCTCGGCGCCATGGTCGGCATCGTCATGGCCGACGTCATGAGCGACGCGCTGGTCGCGCACCGCGTGCTGCGCGGGCTCGAGGACGCGCCGGGCCGCACGCAGTCGACCGTCTACATGTGCCGCTTCCTGAGCGAGATGCTCGGCTACTGGGCCGGCGCGCTGCTGAGCAACCGCGCGCGGTGGGGCGTGGGCGTCTCCATGGCGCAGCAGTTCGGCTTCCTCGCCGTCTTCCCGCTCGTGACGGTCGTGCCGTCCGTCTGGGCTCTGGTCGAGCCGGGCGTGGCCACCGTCGCGCCCGTGCGCCAGCAGCTCGACGGGCTCTGGCTCATGCTGCAGCGGCGCGCGACGTGGCAGCCCGTCGCCTTCCTCGTGCTCGCCAACAGCTGCCTCGTGCACAACGCCGCGTGGGGCAACTACCTCAAGGTGGCCTTCCGCTTCGACGCCTTCCAGTACGGCGCCATGGCCGCCATCGGCGCCAGCGTCACCTTCGCCGCCATCTACTGCTACCGCGCGCTCGTCGTGCCGCGCTTCGACAGCCCCTGGCGCGTTGTGTACTTGGTCACGAGCGTGGTCGTCGCCGTCTTCTCGACGCTCAACGTGCTGCTCGTGCTCAAGGTCAACGACGCGCTTGGCGTCGCGCCCTTCTGGTTCGCGGTCGGCGACTCGGCCATCGTCTCGTTCGCGCGCGGCTTCCAGTACCTGCCGCTCGCCGTCATGTTCGTCGCCGTGTGCCCCAAGAACCAGGAGGGCGTGGCCTTCGCGCTGCTCACGAGCATCACCAACCTCGCGCACGCGTTCGCCAACACCATCTCCAACATGCTGCTGCGCATCTGGCCCGTGGAGCTGCCGGACCTCGAGGCGGGCCACTTCTCGGGCGTCTGGAAGCTCTCGGTGCTCACGAGTGTCATCCCGCTGCTACCGCTGCTACTCGCCACGCGCCTGCTGCCCCGCGGGAGCCACGAACAGGCCGCCATGATGCACGAGACCTCGCGGCGGTGGGGCGTCGCCGTCATCTGCTTCTACGCGTTCGGCTTCGTATGGGTGCTCGCGCTCAGCCTGCTCGCGATCGTGCAGCCCTGCCACTTCCTCGTTGGCGGCAGCGGGTGCGCGACGCCCTCCAGACCAGCGTTAACGTGAATGACACTCACCTCTTGCCTCGTTTATGTCCTTGATGCCACGGTTGCGTCCAACTCATACTCGGAGCGAGTGTTTGACGAGACCGATGAGCTGTTCTAGCTGCTGCCGATGAGAAGACGCTGGGGCGACCTCAAGGGCGGTGCCATCGACTCGTGACTGCGAGGTCCACCCTCCAACACGGCGCTCGCTCGCCGGTTTGAACTCGTCGAGCCGCCTACTGTTGACGTCTTCATCGCTGGAAGATGCTGGCTGCTCGAGCAAGAGACCCACGAAGACTGCACCGGCTGCGGCTGCAGCCACATTCACACAGGCGATCACGCGATCGAGGCGTTGATCGCGCCGTGTCGACACGGAGACCGCCTGGTTGAGACCGTACACGTCAACGAGAGCGTCCACAATCATCTCGCGGCCGGTCTCCCAGTTGGAGAAAGCTTCCAGCGCCTGGTAGACCTCCGACGACGGCTGGAACCTTGAGGGTACGGTAGTTGAAGGTCTGGCGGGCTTGGCGAACCACTCGTGGGCCAGAAGCTGATCTGCCTTCGGTCTTCTGGTTGGGTCAGCGACTAGAATCGCACGCACTATGGCCTGGGAGCCGAGAGACACGCCCTTGGGGAACGATAGTTGCCTCGAGTTGCGAGCGCTCTGGTACAGCTGCTGCAGACTCGCGCCTTGGAAGGGGAACTTGCCGCACAGCAGCACGTACAGGATGACCCCGAGGCTCCAAACGTCCGCGGCTTTCCCGCTGGCCGACTGACTGGTAAGCACCTCCGGCGCCATGTACGCCGGAGTCCCGCAGAAGCTCTTGTTCACTATCGAGACTGCCGACGGTGAGTCGACCGCCGATGCGTCAGTGTACACCTCCAGCTCACTAAAGCCAAAGTCGATGAGCACCGGGCGCTTTTCACCGTCGTGCCGAGTCTCCAGCAGCACGTTCTCGAGCTTCAGGTCGCGGTGGACGATGCCCTGCGCGTGGAGACTCGCGACCGCGGAGCATAGTGCCGAGAACACGTGCCTGGCGCTCTTCTCGCCGAGTTTGTGGCCGGGCTGCTGCATCAGGTGGTCGCACAGGTCGCGGCCATCGACGAGCTCCATTACAAGGTCGAGGCGTGTGGCTGACTCGAAGCTCTCGAAGAACCGGATGAGATTCGGGTGCGGACGCAGCCTCTCCATGACCTTGGCTTCCTGTTGTACCTGCTTCCACTCAAGCGCGCCCGCCGATCGCTGCGGACGCGGGGCGTGGTCTCGACCGCGACGACTGTCGCTCGCACTATTGGCGACTGCACTGCTGCAGCACACCTTGGACCCTTCGCGGCGAGCGTACGTCTTGATGGCGACCCGTGAGCCACTGAGCCGGTGGTGGCCGTGGTAGACGCGGCCAAAGGTGCCGCGCCCGACCACCGCCTCCAGCGTGTACCAGTCCGTGGCGTCCTTCCTCGACTGCTCAATGGGTGATTGGGGCTCTAGCACGGCTAAAGGTGGCGGCGTCTCGATCTGCAGTGCGAGGAGTAGGGCTGAGGAGGAAAACACCGCAGAGGAGGCTTCATGCATCTGAGACACGACCTGACGAATGGCTTGCGCCGCGATTGGCACCTGTGAAGCCGTCAAGGCGACCGCATCGCCTGGCTCGGAGCATCGCAGCTTGACGCGAGAGTAGACGGACTGCAGAGTCGACGGGTCGGCGACTGGCATCTCTTCACTTAAGCTCTGGAGATCAGTTTCTGGGCGAGGGCTTAACTTCACGCGACGCTGAGAGCTGCGAGGAAAGGCATGCTTGGGCTGGATCGATCCGTGCGCGCTGTTGTTTGATACGCCTCCACCGCCTTCGCTGGTGCAAGTGGCGCCTTCTCGTGCATCGTCCAGCGCGCCTTGGAGCCTGCTCTTCCGCATTGCCGATGGCTGACTCGGAAGTGGCTGCCAATACTACTGGGCTCGTGTATTTATAAGCGCTGGCGAGAAGCTGGCAGTGAGTGAAATGTGGCAGTGGCCGCGTTCAGCAATCTTGGGTTCCACACGACAGAGTCGCTAATAAAAGCTGGTGACACCGACGCAAGGTTGACTCAATACGGACAAAAGCACTGGGAATGTCGGGTGCCACGTCGAATGGAGAACATTAGTTCCTATCACCACATGCGCACAATAGCAAGTCAGCCCATGACTATAAGCACTCGAATGGATCCCATCCCATGGGATGGAACTCACCGCGACCAATATCCACCGACTGATGAGGCTGAGAGCCCAATGACGTCGTCGCACGGACGTCCCAAAGACTGACGATACCGTCGGGACCTCCGCACGAAATGTGGACGCCAGTAGGAGACCAGCGCGGCTCCACGTGCTGTCTATGTGTAGTCGAGGCGTAGGACTTGACCACGAGCACAGAGGCTGCGCTTCGAACACCGTCGTACTGCTGGCGCAGGTCGTGGAGCAAGACGCGGTTCTGGCTGGCTTCCACACTGCTTATTATCAGCACGTTCGGGTCCGTCGGGTGCTCTAGTACTGCGTTGATGTTCAGCACGTCCATACTGCTTCGTGGTAGCATGATGCTTGTGGCTTGACGCGTGTGAAGACTGCACTGGACCACGTGACCATCCCGAGCGCCCGTGAAGACCGCACCTTGACGCGAGTGAACACAGAGCGCTTGTACACTATCTTGATGAAGCTCAGCGTGCAGCACCATCTCTAGCCACTTGGACTGGACTCCCTTCATGCTGTCACTCTCTGTCCACAGCAGTACAGCATCCTTCTCTGCCCGACCTGTCGTCACAAGGTGCCTTGTAGCGCTTCCGTGTGCCATCGAAGGGACCCACGCGATTGACGAGAGTCCTAACCCATGGAGCTGCGTCTTCACTATCGAAACACGATCTTGCGGAACGACTTGAGGCGTCTTGGCGTCTTCTAACGCTCGGAAACGGTCGAGATGGGCAACGCAGAACTCGATCTTGCCATCCAGCTGGTACTCAAACCCCATGGCGATGTCCTTGCCATTTGGACTCCACGCGATCGCGCTCGCCTTTTGCGTTTCTCGGCGAAACGACGTGGCATCAAGGAGCGCGACCCGTGAAAGCCTCCGAGGTATGGAACTGTACTCCCATATCTCCAGACCGCCAGTGACTCCGCTTGTCGCGATGGCGCTTGACTTGGTCGGGTTGATCGAAAGATGGCGGCCGCGGTTGGCGCTGACACCGTGCAGTGTTTCGTTCGACACAAACGTGGTCGAGAAATCTGCCAAGAGGGCCGGGCGCGTCTCATTGCGAAGACTGGGTGGGAGGATTTGAACCTCAGTTTCTTGCAAAGCGTCCGTATCACCGTCACCTTCGACAGTAGTGTCTTCGTTGCCAGCACCATCGCCATTTGAATGACCGTCTTCAATCGGATTCTCCTCGGAAATGATCTCGTGCGGGCCGGTCCGTTGACCGATCAAGTGCTTAAACACGAGAATCTCGGCTCGCTTGGCTTCCAACTTCATGGTAGCTCGCTCCAACAACTCTCTTAGCTCCTTGCACTTCTTCTCAAGTTCCATTTTCTCGTGCAGCGCTTCCCGAAGTCTCAAATCGAGGGCAGAATGGTCCACCGCGACCTCCACACTCCCAAGCTGCTGTGTCGACACTGTCTCCACCAAGTGGTCGTCGTTGATTGAATTGTGGACGTTGACTCTCGTCTCATTGTCGTCGAAATCTTTGGCTGGTGGATCGAGCGCTATGCCATCCGTGTGGTCAACATGTCCCGTCTTGACCTGCGTTGCTTTGCCATTGGTCAGCTCCAACTCTGCGTTGTCGTCACTGGAGCGCTCGTCAACGCCATTGCCGGCCTCGTCCGTTTCTGGCTCCCTGTCAGGCTCATACTCCGCGTTGCCGTCGCTGTCGAAATGACGGTCGGCGGTGCACGCTTGGTCGTCTGCTTGAGCGTTGTTATCGGCGTCGTCGCAGTTCGCCGCGGGCGAATCGTCTTCTCCGGCGTTACCCATATCAAGATTCGCCGTCTCTGCTTCATCCTCATCGCTATTGCCTTCGCTGTCGTCGGTGGCATCCGTGCCCCACATGAGATAATGTAGCGAGTACTCCTCGGCCGGACTGGCCGCTCTCTTGCTTCCCGTGTCAGGCTTCGGGTCGCCGTCGCAATCGCCTCTTTCGTGCAGCCACTCGTCATCACTGTCACTGTCTTCGTCGTCGCCGCTCTCGTTTTCAATTCTCTCCGATAATTTCTTCAGAAACGGCAGAGCTCCAACCGGTAGCTGTTTCGTGGACGGTCGTGCGATGGGCTCCGTCTCCACAGCAGTGCCAACTCGACCATGGGGACCCGCAGGCGTCGCCTCGACCGTAGACGGACCTGTTGTCTCTCTGTTGTCTGGCTGATTCGCTCTCTCATTCTCGGCTTGCTCATGCAGAAGTTGCTGCAGAAGACCTACGACATAGACGTACGCCCCTTGCGTCAGAGCGGTTCGAATGACACCGCACGGACAGGCGAGCGACGCACCCCACTTCTGGATGTACTCCCAGGCGTCCAGGCTGCTCTCAAAGTAGTCCACGCCCACGGTCACGGGCTCGCCACGCCGGGTCTTGGCCATGCCCCAGTTCGTAAAGTACAAATGCGAGCCGGCCGCGAGCGACTTGGCGCCGACCGCCTTGACGCCCCAGCCGTGCGAGGCCCGGAGCACCGCCAGCACGGCCGGGAAGGTCGAGCTGGCCGACAGACGCGGACGCTTGCGCTTGCGAGGGCTCCCGTCGTTAGACACTCGGAGCGGACGCTTCCCCATCGTTGGGTTGGTTGCGAAGGTGTTGTTGCGCATTCGAAACAGCAACAATGCCCAGTAAAGTGATGTCCATTTCTCTCGATTGGTAGAAATCATAATGTAATATTTGTTTTTGTCCAATCATCGAAATACACTGCGTTTTTTAGAGAAACGTAAGAAAATACTAGTAACGAGGAAAATTACGCATTGACTGCAGCGGCAGGATTTCACTACCACGGGCCGTTTTAACGATCACCAACGCCATGGGGGCGAGAGGCCTCCACGAGGGGCTCAGCTACATCCAGTGGCAGCTCAGGCGAGCCACAGTCAGGCTAGAGGTGAGGATGGAGGCACAGCAGGATTGCATTTCAAGGACCACACGCTCGCTCATTGTGACGAAGGCGGTTGTTCCATCAGCTCTATACCAACTGTCTTGTTGTCAAAGATGATGATGATCAAGGTTCTTTAGAGTCTTGTAAACCTGAGGACCTCATTCTCATTGTGTTGACCGTCGTCTGCAAAGTCGTGCGTCGCGGATGCACCCACCCATAGTCAGAGCCCGCATGATCACTCCCAGGCAAGTGTCCTGCGACTCTCTCGCCGGCCTCCATTTTTCATTTGGCGACGTTCTCGGACTCAGCCGCACCAACAGCAGCGACTCTGAAGTTAGACACCCCCTCTTTCGATTCGTGACCGAGCAATGAGCGGGTCGAGGGACGCGTCGACGCAGCTCCGGAGCTTCACCATGCACGCCGACTCGGAGTGCGCGGGGCCCGCCGTCTCGGTGAGCATCTCGTCCGAGCCCGACTGCTCCGACGACGACAGATGGAACGAGTCCATGTGCTACACCGACGCCTTCACCGACTTCCACATCAAGACGACGTGCGCGACGACCACACGTTCGGAGTTGCTCCAGTCGACCTTCCAAGGGCGCCGCTTCGTCGCTTACGACACGAATACACTCCAGAACTGCGACGCCAGAATTGACTACACGGTTGGATACCTGGCGAGTGGCGAGTGCGTGCCGACGTACGGGCATGGTGGTGGCGTCGCGACTCTGACGGACGGTGGGCTCATGACGCTCGAGACCATGTTCGACGACATATACACCTGCTCCGGCGACTCGTACACGTTCGTCCTCGACAGTGACGACTCCGCATGCGTCTACTTTGACACGAAAGCGTACAGCTTCTACCCGCAGCCAGCGGCGGCTTCCGCGCCCGCGACGGAGGACGACGATGCGGGTGTCGTCATCTCGGTCTTCGAGGATCGCATCTGCTACGAGCACGTCAGCGTCTACATGGCCGCGCACCCCAACTGCTCTGCCGCCATGAGCGCCTCCGGGCTCAACCGCAGCAGCTGCATCGCCTCGTACGCCTCCACCCGCGAGATCTACTACGCGATCGAGTGCATGGACAACTGGAGCAACCGCACCGCGAGGAAGCAAGTGCTCAGCAGCGCCTTCTCGAGAGACTACTTGGCCTTCGACACGCTCGCCGGCTCGTGCGACGACAACTCTGTCAACGCCACGTACGCCTTCCTCGCCGACGGGCGGTGCCACGACGCCTTCAACCTCGAGAACGTGCGCGCGAGCTTGTGGATGTTCAGCCCGGCAGAGATTTCCGAGAACGGCCGCAGCAACTACGACTGCGAGGGCGAACCCGTCGTGGAGATCGCCACCTCGGACATGAAGCGAGAGGCGTGCGTGACGAGCGTCGGGAGAGGGCCGCGCGTGTACTACACGACTTCGGACACGGGGATGATGTGGGAGTCGGGCAGTGAATCCGGCGGCGGAGGCGCTTCAAACCCCACGTCTGGTGGCGGAGAGAGCGCGTCCAGCACCGGCGGAGGCCTCGCTTCGGACAGCAGCAGCAGCAGCACTGGAAAGGTACTTGGGATCAGTCTTGGCGTCCTGGGACTGGTCGTTGTTGCTCTTCTGTTCGTTTGGCGACGCCATAAGTCGCAACGGCATGGCAATGCTTCGGACGGCAGCAGTGGGGACGAAGGAGACCGGCCGAGCCTTGACGCTTGCTTCCTTCCATCGGACGGTGACCAACCCCGCTGCTCCTCCGAGAGACGCACACAGCAAGAGCCAGGCAGCAGCACGGACCAGTCCTCAAGGCTCCACGCGTCATCTCCGCCGTCAAGTCAACCCCATGAGGCGCCCGCCAAGTCGTCGGGGTTGTGGGACGACCCCGTCATCGTCGGGTCCCGCGTGCCTCGCGAGAAGGTCGAATTCGGCGACATGCTGTCCTGCGGCGGCTTCGGCGTGGTCTACTCGGGCACCTTCAGCGGCCGGCGCGTCGCCATCAAGATGTTGCTGCCCGAGACGCGGCGCGACCTGCCGCACGTGGACGCCTTCCTCGCCGAGGTCAAGCTCATGGCCTCGCTCGACCACCCGTGCATCGTGCAGTTCATCGGCGTGGCCTGGGACTCGCTCTTCGACCTGTGCACGCTCTCGGAGCTCATGGACGGCGGCGACCTGCGCACGCTGCTCTCCAGCTTCCAGGCCTCCGGCCACCCGACGGGCTTCGACGCCGACAAGCTCCGAATCGCGTTCGACGTGGCGCAGGCGCTGACCTACCTGCACTCGCTGCGCCCCGTCGTGATCCACCGAGACCTCAAGTCGCGCAACGTCTTGTTGGACAGTGGCTCGCGCGGCGCCAAGCTGACCGACTTCGGTGTCGCTCGAGAGCGGGCCGAGCGAACCATGACCGCGGGCATCGGCACGTCGCTGTGGATGGCGCCCGAGGTCATGCTGGGCGAGCGGTACGACGAAAAGGCCGACGTCTTCTCTTACGGCGTGCTGCTGTCCGAGCTCGGCACACACGCGCTGCCGTACGCGCACGCGGGTCTGTCGCACACGCTCGTGCTCCAGTTGGTGGCGTCCGGGACGCTCTCGGTGCTCTTCACGGCCCAGCCAGCGGACGAGCAGACGGCGCGAGCCGTGGCGCTAGGGAGAGCGTGTGTGGTGGCCGACCCGACGCAGCGTCCGACGGCCGCCGAGGTGTGCTACCGCGTGAGCACGATCTTGAGGAGCGCCTCATGAGTTGATTCAACGCGGAGGCCGTAGGGTTTCTTGAGCTGGCTGGAGACTACTTGGGACGCTCGCCAATACATGTCTTGTCTTCAGGTTGACGCATGCGGGAGGGAACATTCGCGCTAACAATAGTGTCTCCAACGGCAGACGACGAGTAACCAACCTGCTCCGCCTTCGCAACAACGGGAGGCGCACTTGTCAAAGCGGCACAAGCCACCAAGCATGGACAAGCCACGCGAGAAGGCCACGTCGACTGCTGTAGCGCAGGCGCTGGGCGTCGGCGGGAGGAGCAACCTGCGCCTCCCGAACGCTCGCCCTCCGCAAGGACCGTCTGGAGCTGCAGACCCCTCGAGTCGCTCGCCGGTTGGCTCATCAGTTGGCTCGGTAATGGCACGACTCGCGCCATTCAACGCCCCAGCAATCTATCGATCCGTCGAGCAGCGGAACCGGCATGGTGGGAGCGGGGACTCGGTCGACAAGGCCACGCACACGGCCATCTCGATCCGCGACGCCGCCAGCGCCCTGACACCGAGCCCCTTCCAGATCCGTCGCGCTCCGCCGGTTTCAACGGCACAGAATCACAGTCCGACGCCAGGATTCGAGTCGCCCGAGACGCCGTCGCACCGCACGACGGCGTCTATCAGCGATGCCGCGGCCAAGTCCGAGTGCCGCCGCCGCACGTCCGTCACCAAGAGCAGCGCCGACTCGGCGCCCCCGCGCGCGTCGCCACCCAAGAAGAGCCAGCCGGTGCTGACTGCGTCGTTGCTGCGGCGCCACCGCGACGCCTTCTTCGGCTCCGAGCCGTCCGCCAGCGCGCAGCTGCACGGCCACGGGTCTCCGACGCGCACGTCGCCCAGTCGATCGAGCCCCAAGCGCTGGTTCCTCCACGACGACGGCGACGGCCTTCAAGATCGCAGAGACGGTCCGTCTTCCCCGCTCCGGCGGTCCAGCCAGGGCGTGGAGGACCACTCTGAACGCCCCGCCGACGTCTCCAACAGTGACAACCCCGGCTTGCAGCAGTCGCCTCGACTACCGAGCCCAGAGACGACTCTGGACGGCAGCGACACGTTCCAGCATGAGCTCAACGCCGACCTCGAAGCTGGGGGAGGTGACGACTCCGTCGAGCGGGTCGGGGACTTGTCGCGGCAGGAAGACGAGTACGACTTCGCCATCCTGCTCAAGCCGTCCAAGGTCGAGGAGCGGCTGCACTTCGGCCCCACCGACAACGAGGCGCACGCGAACTCCGATCGCGCGGGCCTTCCTGACGTCCGTGGAGACTCTAACACGCCCAGCCCGGCAGGCGCGCTGCCACCCCCAGGCAAGAGCCGACGGAGCAAGACCAGCAAGGGTGGGCCGACGCTTGGCGGCCGCGAGCTGATCGTCCAGCGCATCCGGCGCACGGGGCTCGAGGTCAAGCGCCTGCTGTCGCTGGACGGCAAGCAGACGCTGCTCAAGGTCAAGGCGCCGGCGCGCGTGCTCGAGCGCGGGGCCGAGTGCATGCGGCTGCGCAAGCTGCGGCGCTTCGACCGCATCTGGATGGAATTCTCCCGCGAGCTGCGCGCCACGTTCGCCGACTTTGACGGCCGCGCCGTGCGCTTCATCGACAGCGAGAAGCAGAGCATCGTGCACTGGCTGCTCACGGCGCCCGTCGAGAGCGAGGCGCTCCAACAAGACGGCGGCGGCGACTCTGGCGGCGGCGCGGGGCTCAACGAGACGTGCGCGCTGCGCGCAAAGTACGTCGTCAAGATGTACCCGCTGCACAAGCACGACCTCGGCGTCCTGAGGGCTCGGTGGGTCACCTTCTGGCGTCGGCCGGCGTCCTTGTCCGGGTCTCCGAGTCAGCTCCACGCCGAGTCGCCAGCTGCTCCGGCGCTTGACGGCCCCGCGTCGACGTCCACGGCCGACGAGTACGCATGCGGCCGGATGATACCGCGCGCCTTGGACCAGCCGATCGACCAGGTGGCGCAGTACTTTGGCGAAAAGGTGGCCTTCTACTTCGCGTGGACCGAGATGTACACGCGCTGGCTGATCGTGCCGAGCCTCGCGGGCGCCGCGCTCTTCGCGCTGCAGGTGCGCACGCGCAAGCTCGACCACCCGGCCGCGCCCTTGTACGCGCTCTTCATGGCGCTCTGGACGTCCGCCTTCCTGCTCGCGTGGCAGCGCCAGGCCGCGCGCCTGTCCTACAGCTGGGGCACGCTCGGGTACGAGGAGGCCGAGACGACTCGGCCAGAGTACTACGGCGGCGTCCGCGTCGACGGCAAGCGCTCGGGTCCAGGCGTGCCGCTTGGTCCTCCGTCGCTGGGCGCTCCAGCCGCGGGACCACCGGTCGAGAGGCACTACCCGGCGTGGAAGCGCTACGCCAAGTACTGCGTGACGGTGCCGAGCGTGACGCTGTGCATCTTGGCCGTCGTCCTGCTGGCGTTCGCGGCCTTCTCCACGCGCGACAAGCTGGCGCAGCAGGCGCTGGCGACGCGGCTGGCGGCGTCCAACGTGGCCAAGGGCGTCGCGGCCGAGCTGGCGCACGGCGGGCTGACGCTCGCGCACCTCAAGCAGCTCGCCGACATCGGCATGGACGCCGACTTCTGGTTCTACCTGCTCATCACGCCCGTGCTCTACGGCTTGCTCATCCCGGCGCTCGACGTGGGCTTCACGGCGCTCGCGCGGCGGCTCAACGACTGGGAGAACCACGAGACCGAGACGCGGTACCAGAGCCACCTGATCCTCAAGGTCTTCTCCTTCCGCTTCGTCCACGTCTTCGCCTCGCTGTACTACTACGCCTTCGCCGGCGCAGCCGCCTCGCCGTCGACCGCCTACCTCGATGGAGACGCCTCACGGACGGGGGAGGACGAGGAGAGCGAGCGCGCGGACAGCTTGCTGCGCGTGGCCATCCAGCTGGCGTCCTTCATGGTCACCGGGCAGCTCTGGAAGCACGTGAGCGAGACGCTGCTGCCCTTTTTGCAGCGCAAGATGCGCGCTCGCCGCCGCCGCCGCGCCGCCAACGCCCAATTCAGCCGCTCCGCCGTCTTCAACTCGCCTTCGACCGTGCCCGCCTTCCTGTCGCCCACCGCCGCCGCGAGTGAGGCGCTCGATGCCTCCGGCTACAACATGGCGGCGTGGCGCGCGCTGCCCGTGCCGCAGCAGAGCAACGCGCTCGTGCACGAGCAGTGCGTGCGGCTCGAGCAGGCGTCCGACCGCGCGTGGGAGGAGGCCGCGCTGCCCACGTACGACACGTTCCACGACTACGCCGAGCTGCTGCTGCAGTTCGGGTACGTGTCCTTCTTCTCGCTGGCCTTCCCGCTCGCGCCGCTGCTCGCGCTGGCCAACAACGTCTTCGAGCTACGCGCCAACGCCTTCAAGCTGTGCCACGCCAAGCAGCGGCCCATCGCGCGCAAGGCGAGCGGCATCGGCATCTGGTTCCCCGTGTTGCAGCTCATGAGCGTGCTCGCCGTGCTCACCAACTGCCTCAACATCGCGCTCGCCACCACGCTCGTCGAGCGGCTCGACGGCAAGATCTCGCCCGCGGGCAAGGTCTGGCTGCTCTTCGGCGTCGAGCACGCGCTGCTGGCGCTAAAGGGCTGGATGCAGGTCGTCACGCCCAGCACGCCCGCCGACATACAGGAAAAGGTCCGCCTGGAGCGGGAGCATGCCAAGCGGGAGAGCGCGCGCGCATTGGCGGCCAGCGTCCATCCGTCGTCGGTCCTTCTCCAACAGCGTCAGCATCTCCAGGAGCAGCATGCCGAGGCCACGAGGAGGTGACTGTAGAACACACTAGAGAACGTCAGTCGGGGGGAGTCCAAAGAGCAGCAAGAGCGGCGAACTGGGCGTGGCCAAGAGAGCTAGGCGTATTCTACGACGACTTTGTCCGTGGTGGTGTGCGAGAAAAGCTCTCGTGTCTTGCGGCTCGAAACCGCGCAGCTTACAACCTCTGATGCCTCCGATTACGCTCCAGCCCACCCCGTCCCCACGCCGATAGAAATACCACCGCTGGCGGGTGTTTATCGCCCTGCGCACAGCGGACAGATGTACTTCTCGTCCGGGTTGGCCAGCGCCGTCACCGCTTCCCTGGACATCATCAAACGCAGGCGCATCACAGTTAGTATCCGCGCTCAGTAGGTAGTACGGCGAGTCGAGCATGGCAGAGATACGTACGGGCTCAGGCTCGGGTCGCAGGCGGTGTGGACCCACATCTCGCACGAGTCGCAGCACACGAAGCTGCTGTCGTCGTCCTCTTCGTAGGTCTCGTTGCACACGGGGCAGTACTGGCCCAGCGCGCGCAGCTCTCGCTCGCGGTTCGACTCCTTCTTGGTGCGCGCGCGCTTCCTCTTGTTAGTCGGCGTCGCCAACGCCACGACCGGCGCGGCTGCTGCCTTCGCCCTCGAGGGCCGGGAGGACGGAGCGGCCGTCTGCGGCGGCAGTGGAGGAGCCGCAGGCTGGCTCGCGACGTCCGCGCTCCCCCTCCTCTTCTTGGACGAGGACCCGCCCGGGCTTTTGATCTTCCCGTCCCGCTTGCGCGAGCTCCGAGTCGCATTTCGTCCCGTGTCGCTGTCGTCGACTGGCTGCGCCGTTGCGACCTGCGCCTTCGGAGCTTCGCGTTCCAGGAGAAAGCCATCTCCACCCGCGTCCGCGTGGGCCACGTCAACGTCCGCGTCCGCGTACTCGTACCCCGCCATTTGCGGCGGCGAGGGCATGAGCGTCCCCACGCCGTCCGTGTCCGAGTCGTCAACGTGCTCGAGCTTGCGCTTCTTCTTCTTCTTCTTCTTCTTGTCGTGGTGGCTCCGCTTCTTCTCCTTCTTGGCCCCGCTCCGCTCCAGCGCCACGTCCAGCTCGTCCTTGGTGAACTTGAGCACCGTCTTCGCCTCGCGTGGCGTCTCCCCAACGTCCGCGTCAGCGCGCGACGCCGAGTCTATCGGGTCGCCGACTGTCGCTGTGCCACTGGATAGTCCGCGCTCCTTCTGGCCCTGGTCGTGCGGCCGCTTGGGCTGCTTTTTCTGGTGCTTCTTGGCCTGCTGGAGCCGCTTCTTCTCCACGGCTGCGCGCTCCTTCTTCTCGCGCTCCTTGCGCGCCTTGTCCGTCTTTTTGCGGTCGAACAGGTCGCGCCTCTCCGTCCTGAGGAAGCAGCGCATGCACACGTCCACCGCCTCGTGCGGCTGCGTCGCCGCGCCATTCGCCACGAGCGCTCCGCCAGCCGCCGTACTTGCCAGTCCTGGACCCTGTGCCGCCGCCGCCGCTGACGACAACGACTTCTTCCCCGCGCGCTTCCGCCAGAGCGGAGTCGTCTGCGTGTGGCAGTCGACGCACATGCGCGGGTAGATGGACTCTGGCGCCTGCGCGGCGGCCGCGACGACGGCGGCGGGCGTGGCCTTGCGCTTGCCGCCCCGGCCCTTGGGCTTGACCAGCGGCTTGACCGCGAACTCCCGGGGCGGCCACGGGCGCTCGCGCGCGTAGTCGCCCACGGGGAACCCGTCCAGCGTGGGCGGGGCGACCGCCGCGCCCGCCGCGTGCAGCGCCACAGCCGCCGCCGAGCCGCTAGTCTGCGCGCGCTGCAGCAGCGCCAGCTTGTAGTTCGCGGGCTGCGGTGCCCACGTGGGCTCGACAGGCGGCGCGAACTCAAACATGTCGGGCGTCGCGTAGTCCCAGCGCGCGTTGCGCTCGGCGAAGCACTGGCGGCGCAGCAGCTCCAGCTCCGTGTCCACGCGCAGCGTCATCTCCGTCACAGACGCCCGCGCCGCGCCTTCCCCGCCATTCTCGCTGCCCGCGAGCTGCTTCGTGGCCGCGTAGAAGCCCAGCAGCTGCGCGCGCACGCTCGCGCGGTCCGCGCAGTCGCCGAACAGGTCCACAACGCCCCCTTCCGCGCGTCCCTCTCGCTCGTCACGGGCTTCGTAGCGCGCTACGGGATCGCCAAGCGCTCCATCGGCGTCTTCCGCTCGCCCGGCGGCCCCAAAGGCGCCCTTCGCGTCGCCATCGCGGGGCTCTAGACCGTCCGCGGCCGCCAGGAAGGAGGCGACGGACGCGGCGAGGTCGCGCGCGTCCTCTGTCCGCGGGAGTGCGGCGGGGACGGCGCGGCGGGCGGAGGGGCCGGGAGCGGACGCGAGGGGAGCGGTCGGGGCGGCGTCTGTGCGTGTTGGGGGCGCCGCGGGAGCTTCCGGCGCGCGCACAACACAAGTGGAGGAGGCGGCCAGGGAGCTCATTTCCACTCGACCAACCGGCCCGAGCTCGCCTCTTTATTCGAGAGAGGAGGGGTTTTGCTCCCCGAAGAGAGGGGACTCTATTCGAGTGAAGGTTTTAGGACGTGTTTTGAGTGGGATTAGCGTAATACGTAGTGCTTTGAGCCGAGTATGCGGCGGTTAGGCGCAAATCAGCATGTAAACCTCGGGTTGACTCGCCAATTCAACGGCCTAAATACGGGGAGAAGGCCCCCGCGGCATAACTCGCGCCACGTTGAGCAGTAAAACGCAGAGGGCGGTCCACCACGCGTCTTCCCAAGAAGGAATTGGGTTGCTTGTTTACATACAAACACCAAGATAAAAAGATATCTCCCACGAAACCTGGGGGGGACGAGAAAGAAACGAAAGAAGGCGGCGACCACGCAAGTATTAGAAGCGCCGCCCAGCCGACGCAGTGTTCGCCGCGCCCGCTACGAGACAAGGAGCCGCTCTGTTCCCTCGCTCTCCGACCCTCCCCGACTCTCTTCCCCCCAGAGACGCCATGGCCGACGCCGCCGCCCCGCAGGACGCGCCGCACGTGGAGGAGGACGCGCGCAAGGTGAACCTCGTGTCGATGGATGGCGACAGCTTTGAGGTGTCTCGCAGCGTGGCCGCCATGAGCGAGCTGGTCAAGACGCTCATCTCCGGTGCGTAGATGCGTAAATGGCGTCCTCTCTTGATGCATTGCGGCTGGGTATGTGGCGCGCGTGGGTTGTGGGGTGGAGAGGCTGATGGAGCGTTTTGCCTGGCTGGCTATGGGTGTTTGTGGGTCGGTCGACACAGACGAACAGGACGACGACGAGGTGCAGGAGATCCCGCTGCCGAACGTGAAGAGCACGGTGCTGTCCAAGGTGATCGAGTTCTGCAGCCACCACCACAACAACCCGATGCGCGAGATCGAGAAGCCGCTCAAGAGCGCCGACATGCACGACGTGGTCTCGGACTGGGACGCCAACTTTGTGGACATTGAGCAGGACATTCTGTTCGAGCTCATCCTGGCGGCCAACTACATGGACATTAAGAGCCTGCTGGACCTCGCGTGCGCCAAGGTGGCCAGCATGATCAAGGGCAAGACGCCGCAGGAGATCCGCGAGACGTTCAACATCGTCAACGACTTCACCCCCGAGGAGGAGGCGCAGATCCGGGAAGAGAACAAGTGGTGCGAGGAGGCGTAGGCCTTAACGCTCTGGCCGCCGGCTTTTGGAGCCGCCGGTCTCTGGCTTGTGGCCGCTGGCCGGCCAGCCTCGCGCGCATCCGTAAAGGGTCGAGTGGATTTGATTCCGCGGGCGGTAGACGCGCACAGTGCGGCCGCCCGCGACGGCACATAGACACAGAGACAGATAGTCGGCGACGGACGTGCCGGTATTGAATTCGAGACCTCTTTTGTGTTGCTTGCTGGAGTTTAGCATCGTCCGCAGTCATTTGAGTGGTGGATGGATGCAAGTGTGGAGCAATAATGGAGAAGAGAGGGAGAGAGAGAGATCCTCATGGCTTGACTGATTGTATTATTAGGGAAATGTAAATGCTGAAGGAGACAAAATGGCATGTTGCGTCCTTAATTGCGCGGCCCCTCGGGGAGGAGCAGGGCCGCAAACTCAACAGGAGGCGTCGCTGGTATAAACGGTCGCTTTGGCAGTCGCTTGTAAGACCCGAGCGCATGGAAGAAGGCGCCGGGACTGTCGCAAATAGGACTGCGAGGAGAGTCGCAACACACACGGGCATACACAATCAAACAGCGCAAAAACGTAGATGCTGTCTGTGGCTTCTAGGTTGACGATACTCGTGTCTTCTGCGGTGGAAATCGGCAACTGCCGACCGCCAAAGTGGTCCGTGGCATGGGCAAGTTGCAGGTTGACTGGTTGGGGAGCTCCTGGGGAGACAAACGGTCTGGGGCGCTCTACATTAGGTTCCATACCATTATCTAGACCATAAAACCGGTACACAGACAGGCGAAGTGGCCCACATGCCTCGAAGCGACGCGAGCTATTTCATGTACAAAACACCAACTTGAGCAATTGCCCAGCGAGCATGCGGTCAGCTCCTATTCGCTCTCCGTCATTGACGCAATATGCAACCTCTCCTCTCCCCCTGGGCCTCAAAGACGCCTCGAGCATGGCCGACTGATCCTACCGCATCTGCGTGAAGCTCGGGTTGCCGAACGTGGCCGTCTGCTGGCCGAATCCGCCGCCCGTGGCGCCGCCAAAGCCGCCGCCAGCCGCACTATTGCCGGCGCCAAAGCTGGCGAAGCTCGTGGATCCCTGGGCGCCGAACGAGCTAAAGCCGCCGCCGGTAGGAGCAGCGCCCGTCGAGGCGGTTGCCGGGGCGCCAAACGCTGCCGGGGCGCCAAAGGCGGAGGCTCCTCCGAGCGACGCCGCCGCGCCGAACGCCGGAGCAGCAGCGCCGCCCAAAGCGGACGCCGACCCGAACGCGGGCGTTGCGCTTGCAGTGCCCAGGGCCGAGGACGCGCCGAAGCCTACCGCGCCACCGCCGAACGCGTTACTCGTTGGGACCGCGCCAAAGCCGCCAGCCGCCGGTGCCTTCTTCAGGTACTTCTGCTGGAGCATCGCGAATAGCCGGTCCTCCTGGCCTCTGTACTTGGCCAGCGTCGCGTCCACCGAGCCCAGCTTCTCCGGGTTGTGCTGCTGGTAGAAGGCGACGAGCTTGTCGCGGTGGTTGGTCGCACCGAAGCCACCGGAAGCCGTTCCAAGCTGCGAGCCAGCGCCAAAGGCCGGAGCTGCCGCAGCGGACGCGCCCGAAGTGCCGAAGCCGCCCCCGAAGCCGGACGAGGTACCAAAGCCAGCAGTCGTGCCGAAACCCCCGCCAGGGGCAGCTTGCGGCTTGCCGAACGGCGACGCAGCCGCCCCGCTTGTGCCAAACCCTCCAGGGCTCGCGCCACCTCCGAACGGCGACGCGCTTGGCTGCTGCGGCTTGTTGATCGACGCAAAGGCGTTCGAGTTGCCGAACGGGCTCGCCGAAGGGTTTGCCTTGACGCCCTGAAGCACCGGTGTGGACGGTGGCTGCGCCTGGCTGTTTGCCGCGGCGCCGGGCACGGCGACTGGCACGTTATACTTGGCCGACAGGTTCTGGAACAGCTTGGCCTCGTTGCCCTTGTACTTGGCCAGCGTCGCGTCCACCGTCGACAGCTTGGACGGGTTGTGCTGCTGGTAGAACGCGACCAGCTGCTGCCGGTAGTCGCCACCGGGCGCCGTCGCCGACTGGGACGGAGCGCCGAAGGGCGACGCGCTCGGCGCACTTGTCGCCGTCGTGGAAGTCGCCGTCGTCGATTGAGCCGCGGCGCCGAACGCTCCAAAGCCGAACGAGCTCGTCGGCTTGGCTGCGGCCGCACCGGCGGAGCCCGACCCTGACCCAAACGCGCCAGTCGCAGGAGCCGTGGACGGAAGGGTACCGAACGGCGAAGCAGTCGCAGGCGCAGTCGTTGGCGTCTTTGGCGCCGTCGTCACAGGCTTCTTCGGAACGGGGCCTCCCTGCATGAACTTGTCGACGTCCGCATCGCTCGAGCCGGGCACGTACTGCGTAAACAGTCGTTGGAACAAAGCCTTCTCGCGGCCGGCGAACTCGCTCGCGATCTTGTCCACTTGCGACAGCTTGGCCGCGTTGTGCTCCTCGTAGAAGACGGACAGCAGCGTCTTGCAGTCCGGCGTCGCCGACTTGGCGCTGACGCTGGCCACCGTGGTCGGTGCCGCCTTCTTCTCCGCCTTTGCCGGCCATGCCGAGCCGAAACTTGCCGCCGGCGCTTCTTTGCCGCCGAGCGCAAACGGCGACTGGGGACCAGAAGCCTTGGCGTCGAGGGAGAAGCTGCTCTTGGATCCTCCAAATGCGGTCGGGGCCGCGTGAGTGCTGCTGTCGCCCGTCTTGCTCGTCGACGGCGCGCTCGCCTTGGCGAAACTGAAGGCGCTGCCAGGCGTCTTCTTCTCCACACTAGCGGGCGCAGTAGGCGTCGCTGCGGTGGACAGGTTGGGGCGCTTGTTGGACGTGGCAACGGGCACGCTGGGCCTGGCCACTTGCGAGGTCGCCGTGAACGCCGGTGGCGCCTTCGTGGACGCCTTATCCTCCGTTGGAGGGAACAAGCGCGATCCAGACTTGACCGGCGCCGCCTTGAAGGAGATCGAGCCGGGTGTCGCCTTGGCCGAGCTCATTGGAGACGCGATCGTCATCTGCGTCCGCGGCATCAGCTTGCTGTTCGCCTTGACGTGCAGCGGCGACGTCGAGGCCGAGGCCGAGTCGCGGGCATGACTGTTTGCCGTCCTTGGCTTGGGTCGCTCGCCCTTGAACACGTCTCGAGGCGTCACCGAGTTGCCACATAGCGCCAGAAAGTGCTTCCGCACCGCCCTGCTGCGCTCTTCTTCTTCCGAGAGCAGGTCAACCATCTCTTCCTTGGACATATCACCGCTATCGCTTGCCTTGCTCGTGCGCGAGCTGCTCAGCGTCGACTTGGACGGCTGCGCGAGCTCACTCCGAAGACTCAGCTTGTCCACCTGCTCGGCCAGCAAGCACACGCGGTTGTACTGCTCCTTCGAGCTCTCGTACGTCTGCTTGAGCACTCGGAAGAGGTTGGTCGACGACGCAGCGCCGTGCACGCCCCCCGCCCCCGACGTCGCGAGGTGGCTCTCCAAGTCGACGCAGCACTTCTCGACCTCGTCGAACTTTTCCTTCAGCGCCGCGCGAGTCTCCCGCGAGCGGTCGTCCAGCGGCTGCTCCTCGACCGACTTCTTGAACGCCTTGTCGTCAAAGCTCGTCAGAATCTCGCGCGCGTACTCGAGCTGCTCGTGCACGTCGCTGTCCCTCCCAATGACAAACAGCACGCTCTGCTCAATCGCGTCGCGCGACGCGTCCAGCGCATTCACCTCGTCACTCAGGTTGGCGAGCGTGCGGCGGAGAGAGGCCAGCTTCTCGAGGAACGACGCCGAGAACGCCTCGTCCTTGGACTCGATCTGCGTCGCGCTCTTGCTCACGCGCTTGACCGCCTTGTCGAAATCCGAGATGACAGTCCACAGCTTCCCCTCGAACACCGACGACGGAAGCGCGACACGGCTGTCGGCTTTCATAGGCGCGGGCGGGTTCGCGACGCGCTCAGGCTTAGGAGACTCATCCCTCGGATCGAACATCAGCTTCCGCTGGGTTGAACTCGACTTGGATGCTGTTCCTGCGCCAATGGCGGCAGTAGGAGGGACGGATCCTCCGCTCAAGAAATCGGTGGCCTTCGTCGAGCTCTTGACTTGTGGCATTGCGGGAGGAGCGAGACTAAAGGCGCCGCTTGTTGCTGACGCTTTGGGCAGCATACCGAAAGGAGATGCCGTCGACGAGCTGGTCGGCGCACCGAATGATGCAGATCCGAACTTTGACGCGAACGGGCTAGGCGCTGCTGCGGCTGATGGACCACTAGAAGTCGACGCGGGAGTTTTCTCGCTCTTTTCCAACGCAGTGCCGAACGAGCCGAAGCCGAAGGACGACTTTGGCTTGTCCGACGAGCCGAAGAGCGACGAAGAGGGCGTTCCAAACGCAGCAGGTGGCTTTGGCTTGGTCGTCGTGTTAGGCGGGTAGCCACTACCTCCGAACGCAGCAGGAGGTTTCGGCTTGGTCGTTGTATCCGGAGGGTATCCGCTTCCTCCGAATGCAGCAGGCGGCTTCGGCTTCGTTGTCGTGTCAGGAGGGTATCCG
>JAADXZ010000336.1:0-25676 GCA_023338055.1 Phytopythium mirpurense | reverse complement strand
GACGCGTGAAGGTCTCGGTGGCGCTGCAACTGGCGCTGATGGCGAGCAACACCATGAAGAGACACGAACAAACACGGGTATGTCGGATTGCATGACTGCTCTTGTGTCACGTGCGAAGAAGGGCTCAGGTCGAGCATCTTGCGTCAGTGGCACAGGGCGCAGACGAAAGGACGCAGCCAGCCAGCGACTCGCCTTGCGGAGACCGCGAACGGTCGTGGCGATCTCAACTCGGAAGCGCTTACGACGGCCGCTGCCGCTTTAACACTCGGCAAGTGGGATCAGAGCTGCTCCGAGCCGGAGCTTGGCCCCAGTAGTGCAGCGGCTACCGAGCGCTGTGGCCGCTGACCGAAGAGGCTGCAGCCTGCTTGCTGGCGGTCATGGCGGCCAACAACTCGAGCATGATGAAGGAGTACCTGCGCAAGCAGCTGCGCTACTGGATCGACGGGTTCAAGGATGATATGCTGCCGCGAGACTTTGGCGCCAAGTCGTTCGGCCGCCTGCAGTTCTCGCTCGCCAAAGTCCGTACGTACGCGCCCCTCGCTCCTCTGCTTCCCCACTATTGAGACCGTCGGTCGGTCGATAACGCTGTTGCCTACATGCCAGACCTAAAGCCCGACAAGGTCGCAGCTCTGGTCCACATACCCTCAGCATTGATGGTGACGCGCGCGTTCTGCTCCGAGCTGTCGATCCGCGTGCCGTCATGGTCGGTGGCCGAAAAGTTCCTGCAGGAGCCGCTGGCGCTGCGTCTCGGTGACTTGTTCCTCGATGTGCGGCGCATTGACGAGTGCGAGCAGGACCAGCGACGAGATGCAGAGAAGCGCGCAGAGGCCGCGCGGTTCGATCCCGACCCGCTGGGCTCCATCGCCAGCATGTACGCCTTCGCGACCATAGTCAGCGAGCGTCTGGCGCTGTCAGTGGACAACGTGTACGTCAAGGTGTTCGCGCACAGCGCCAAGCTGCAGCTGCACGTGGAGCTGGCGGACGTTCGCGCGCGGACGACCAACTCGCTGTGGCAAGACATGCGCGACCTGAGCAACTGCGTCGACCGGTCTCCCGACGGACTGCTGCGCACACGTTTCAAGTTCGTGTCGTTCGTGTGCAGCGTGCAGCTGCTGTCGACTGACGCTGGACCCGGCGCTGCGTCGCTCCAGCTCCTTCACGAACACCCTATCTCTATCCGATTAACGCTGTTTGGTCAGCGGTCGTCCAGCGTCGAATCATGGGAGGCGCAGTCCCGCGTGGTGGACGTCAGCTTGGGCCTGCTGCGGTTTGAGTACTCGGCGCAACAGTACGCGCAGCTCTTTACCGCGTGCCAAGCGATCTATGGATGGAGCTTGGCGTCTTCCGCACATGCTTCTTCCGACGTGGATGCCGGAGTTCGGCAGCATCACCACCAAGTCCACCGCGGCTCCGTCGGACAGGGCTCTCACCACGTCAGGTCCAGCAGCGGCGGGGATCTATTGTCAACGGATGAGACTGGAAGCGCTTCGCAGACAAGCTTCGCTTGGCAAATCACTCTTCAAGGCTCGGCGAAAGCTCTCATGACGTTCCAGTCGGAGCGCCTTGGGCGCCAGACCGTCTCATTTATGGCGAACCGAGCAGCTCTGAACGTGATTGCGGGACCAGGCGATGCGTACGAGCTTCAGTTGAGCTTGGATGCGCTCAGCATCAAGTTCCGAGACGCCGTCGTCGCAAAACTAACTCCTGAGCGCGGGGTTTTGCTGATGAAGCAGCTTCCAGACAGCCAACCAGGCATCTTTATCCAGTGGCGAGTGCAGCATCTTGAGTGTCGACTTGAGGGGGACCTCGCGCTGGTATTGAACGAGCTATACCACTCCATGAACGAGAAGGAGCTATCGGAGACCATCACATGCGGTACCTGCCACCACAAGATTCGCCTTGACGACATCAATTCTCACGTCTGCGGCAAACAATCGGCCCACTCACGGGTGGTTTCGACAGCGTCGCCAAGTAAGTCGACCGCTGGCTCGACATTTGCCAGGCTCAGCTCTTCGGCACCACCTTTACCTTCACACTCTGCTGCAGGTGTCGAGTCGACGCCATACTGTGAGGAGGAGCTAAGCGACCCGACAGAGGCGGGCACCGTTCAAGTTCGTGTGGCGCTTGAACTGGAAGTGATCGAGTTGTATACCGACAGCCACTTGTTCCACACGGTTCAGCAGCTCATGACGATGAGCGGGAACGCGTACACCGTCGACCGCACTATCGCGGTAAAGCTCTCGCGGGTCAAGCTCACGACCGAGTCGCCAGAGTTCGACGGCGGTGCTGTCTTCGTCCCCGTACTGCCGCTTGCGTTTCAGATGCTGGAGTGTACGATCCAAGACTGCGGGTGCTGGCAGCATCGGCATACCGAGATGGAGAGTGCCAGCGCCAGTAATAGACCGTCTCTACCATCACGACCGCGACATCAAGCAAATCCGCTCGCTGCTGGCTGTTGCTGGGCACTACCACGCCTTGGACTCAAGCTCAAGTACCCAGACCGCTGCTTCCTCGACGTGGCTCACGGCTCCATCACGACTTTCAATCCACAGGCGAGCTCGACCGCGTCAACAACAGCCTCGTCCTTCTCTATAGCAGTCGAGGGCTTGAAGCTCCGCTCCAGCTTCTCGGACGGCTCGTCCATCTGCTCGTCCTGCCACCCGCAGGCGAGTGTGCACATGCAAGTCGACCGCGTGCGCTGCCAAGTCGACTCCACAAGCTCTGCGTTCCTCATGCGCGAGTTGCAGCGCTTCTATAGCGGCACCAGCAACTTCAACAGCAACCTGTACAGCAACCCCTCCGCTGGCCAAGCACCAACGCTCTTCACGTATGTGCTCCAGTTGAGTGCCATCGAGGTCACGATCCCGGGACCTTTGGGTTTGCAGTCGGCGCCGGCGCTGAACAAGAGCCTGTTCAAGCAGACAGCCGCTGTGGTGGACAATCAGCTCGGATACTTATCCGTCCAGAGCACCCTGGACTTCCGCACGTTGCTGACGACGCCGTGGGTTATGCGGTACACCCATTGCGAGACTCCGCAGCCGCGAGCGTTTGTCACTTGTCCGACGGAGAGGAAGCCCAGTCAGCACCACGATCAGCCCCGTGTGACCGCGTGCCGGAAGATACAGAGCTTTGCACGGCGCTATTGTTTCAAGTCTCGCTTTCATGAAGGCCGACAGTACACGGACCAAAAGCACGATGCGGTTCAGACTGGACATGATGTAAGCAGCGGAGATCATCACGGCAGCAATGAGGAAGCAGATAGGCCACAATCACGCCGAGACATGCCTTCCAACCCCGAAATGAAGATTGCGGCGACAAGTGTGCGGAGACCTTCTACTTCAAGTAAGGACGAGCCAAGAGAGCACGCGCCTTCAGCTCGGTCGTTGGAATCAAAGTCGACGGCATCCCGTGAGACCCACGCGCACCCGCCTCAAGCTACATGTTCCCCCAGTCAACCAGCGAGCGGCAAGTCGCTCTCGTCGGTGGGATCCACTCTACTGAATACGGCAGAAGACCTGGTCAACCCTATGAAAATGGTCGCCGGCGCCGCAAGTGTGTTTCGCGGTGGGCTCAAGATGGTCAAGTCGACGCACCAGGCGATCGAGACGGAAGTAGCGCAGTCACTCGAGTCGGCCGCGCGGCTGGTGAACCTTCCACGTATCGGAAAGCCCATCAAGTCGCCGTTCTCGTCCCCGTTCTCGTCTCCAACGAATACTGCTGAAGTCAAGGCGCCAACTGCTACGCACGCCCAGCAGCAAGGAGGATGTGTAAGCTCGAGTGAGATGCTTGTGAGCCAAGAGACGATCATCAATGACGAATTGGTGGAGCAAGACGACAGTCGGGACGCTGGTCAACCCGACAATGGCGGCGAAGTTGGAGACGCTACGTCTTGTCACCTGGAGACCGCTCTACCCCAATGTGTGCTCGACTCTCTGGATGAAATCGAGGTCCAAGCCACTTCTACAGAGGAAATAGAGCAAAGCGATATCGACGTCGACTACTGTGACAAAAATGACGGCCTGCACACTACAAACGCGCCAAAAAGCATCGATGGCGACGGCGGCAGTCCTTCCGATGCCGACGTATTGGCACGCAACGACGGCGACGACAACACGGAGTCAGTCGGTATCTCCGAGGCGCTTGTTTCTTCCTGGCCGCCAGTAGTGCGCCTGCTGGTGCAAGTAGACGAGCACCGTCTGTGCATCCCGATCAATCCGCGAGAAAAGGTCGGCTACCTCTGTCGGGAAGTCGTTCGAAGGTACAACGAGCAGTTTGCCAGTGGCGGAGATGACGACGGTGTAGATGACGCAACTAGCGGCGAAAACGCCTTCTCATTGTCGCGGGTGGTGCTTCACGACCGCTTCGGGGGCGTCTTCTCTCCCTCCGACCTCGTCGGCCACCTCATTGTCGGCAACACCATCGGCCACAACGATACTCTACCGCTGCTCTTCTTTGCGAAGCCGATCGATTCCGACACGGACACTGTACGGCCACCGACGCGTGTTGCGCTGGTCGGAGCGCCGTCTTCTGACGCACCAGCACTGGCAGGAGCAGTTGGGAGGCGCAGCAATACCCACGAGCGCCTTCGACCGGTTGGAGACAAGTTCACGCGGTGCTCCATGCTACCACTGCCATTAGCTGTTGCTCTCCTCGCCAACGAGTCGGAGGGAGAGCTGCTGCGCTCGATTTTGACTGCCACGAGCTGCTTCACCGGCCGTGGGGATGGAGAGGCTATAAGCGTCGACGCTGACGGTGTCTGGCCGGAGCTCGCACTCAATGCCGAGCGCCTCGAGCGGCTGCTGCCAGTCGAAGTCGCGTGGTTCGCGCGCTGCCTCGAGGTGACGCACATTGATGCGTTCGTGCTGTGTCTCCAGCAGCTGGGCATGTGCTCGTCTCGACCGACGAGCCGATTCATCGGCCGTGCACTGCGAGAGCGACTGCGAGTGGATGTCTCCGGCTCAAATCCTTTGGTCGCCGCTGCGTGGAAGAGGCGTCTGCATGCTCTGGACGACTCGAGCCATCACAGGCAACAGGAGCCGAGTCCAGCCTCTTCAACGACTCCCAGCAACGCAAGCACCGACCTTCCAACGTACGAGGCTGTAAAGCAGCTAGTGCAAGACCGCGTGGGCACATACACTCGGAAGTAAAGACGCGTGATGCTCTTCAACTTGGCACGGCAGTCGCGATGAAGCATGAGCTATCGGTATGAATAGAGGCGCCAATTGCTGCGGTACGTTCTCATGGCGGCGTCTGATGCGACGAAGGGCTGCGCCACATCGTGTCCGTCCGACCATGGCTTGCGACTGTGTTTCAGAATCAGCATGGAAGTATGCGGGAGGGAATGTTCGAGCATTGGAGATCAACGGCACAGTCGCAGGTGGGGAACATTGGCCAATGGAGCGACCGCCCGAAGAGCCAAGCCGTGAAACGGATTGCTGCCTGACAGTAATAGCCGTTGCTGCGCGCGACGAGTTGCTTGCTTGGCGACAGCTCGTGCCACAAATCAACCGGTGTGTCTGGAGCCGAAGCGAGTGTCCATCAATCGCAGCAGAGCCATGGGGATCGACGTGGCCCAGCCATCGACGCCGTCGACGCCCACCCCGCCTGCCAAGCGTCGGACGAGCGTCAACGCCAAGGAATTGCTCGCGAAGACGCTGCACCGCGCCGCGAGTGGCAGCTCCCGGCGCTTGCACGTCTCCCGACGCGACTCAAGCACGTCCGACACTAGCGATAAGGGCTCCTCGGGTCCAGAGCAGCCTAGCACTCAAGGCGAGAGCGTAGCCGACGACCTGACCGACCTGACCGAGATCTCCCTCGTGCCTGGGCGCGGTCCTGCTGCTATTGGCGGAGCAGCCTACAGACCAACGGCCAGCAGCAGCAGCAGCAACCTCACCGAGCGGCCGGACAGCAGCCACGAGACCTCGGAGCTCGGAGAGGCCGCCGACGACGAGTACATTGACGCGCTGTTCGACGGCGCGCGGGACGGCGACATGGTGGCGTTCCGACGGGCGTGCGCCAAGCTCGTGGCGCGCAACGTCCGCCTCGACGTTCGGGGCCGCTTGGGGTGGACCGCGGCGCACTGGGCGGCTCGCGGGGGCCACCTGCCGGTGATCGAGCACCTGGCGCACCTGCACGTGAACCTGGACGTCGTGGACCGCCGCGGCGACTCGCTGCTGCACAAGGCGGCGGCCAACGGGCAGTACCGCATGTGCCAGTGGCTGCTCGACCGCGGCTTCAACGTGCAGGCGCGCAACAACCTCGGGCGGTCGCCGCTCGACGCGGCGCAGGAGCACGCGGCGCTGCGGCGCTCGAGCGACGCCGACCTGTGCGAAGCGATACTGGCGAGGACGTTCGACGCGACCTTTTGATGGCGGCGGCGGCTGCACGAGGAGGGGGAGAACGAGGAGGGCACGAGCCGACCCGTACCGATCACGCCGTGGTCACGCAATGACATGGAGTATAACAAGGGGAACCACACCACGAGTGCGCTTGCCAGTGCCACAGGCGATGTGCGTGCCATTAACCATCGACGGACGGCTCCATCATTGCCGTCTGTCTGGTTCACCACCCTCGCCATCGTCGTCCTCGTCGTCGTCTACCGCTCGACCTTGTTGTCGTTCGAGTTGAGCAGCTTGTCCATCTTGTCGTACTCCTTCGAGAAGCGCGCCTTGACGTTGCGTAGCTGCGCGAGCGCCGGCGTTGCGGCCCCGGCTGACGGCGCCGCGGCGACCACTCCTCCCGTCCCCGCGGCCGTCGCCGCCGCGTCGTCGTCGGCGACGGCGATCTTGCGCAGGTTGGGCGAGAGCTTGAGTGAGTTGACGCCGCCGCGGTCGTCGCCCACGAGCAAAATCGGGTCCTGCGCGTTGAAGGCGACGTGCGTGAGCTTGGCGCGCTTAACGACCTTTTGCTCGCAGAGCGGCTCGTTCTTGTTCTCGGCCAGGTCGAAGACGTGCACCTTGCCGTCGCTCGTGACGGCCGCGAAGACCGTGGACGAGTAGGGCGCCCAGGCCACGTCGCCCACGGCGTTGCCGAGGTCGAACGACATGACGGGGTCGGGCAGCGCGTGGTCCCAGAGCTTGACGGTCCAGTCGGCGCTGCACGAGAGGAAGGCGCGCTCGTGGAAGGGGTTCCAGCGCACAGCGTAGACGGCCATGTGGTGGCCCGCGTACGTCTCGAGGTACTGGCCCGAGTAGGCCTTGGAGCACTTGTGCAGCTTGCCCTCCTCCGTGCCCACGACGAACAGGTGCTCGCTGAAGGCGTTGAAGTCGAAGCAGCAGCCGCCGGCCAGGCCCGCGAGCGACGACTCCTCCGGGTCGTCCTTGGCGCTCGCGACGAGCTTGAGCTGCATCACGGGCTCCATCTTGAGCTCGTTCTTGCTCAGCACCCAGTTGGCCACGCGCCCGTCCGACGAGATGGAATAAAAGTTGAGCTCCTTGGCCAGGTCCTCGTCCTGCCAGCTCACCTGCCACACGGGGTCCGTGTGCTTGCCCGTCTTGATGGTCGATATGTACACGGGCCGGTTGGCCTTGGCGCGCACGTCGAAGACGGCCACCGTGCCGTCGTAGCAGCCCACGGCGAGCAGCGCCGGCTGCTGCGGGTGGAAGTCGAGGCACATGACGCCCGACTCGGTCGTAAAGGTGAACTCGGGGTGGCTCGCGTTCTTGAGCGAGTAGCAGCACACGACGCCGCTGCCCTGCTTCAGGAAGTCGTACGAGCCGTAGCCGACCGCCAGCAAGTCGCCGAACCGCGGGTTCCAGCTCAGCGCCGTCACCTGCTTCTTCTTGGCGCGCTCGCTCGAGAAGCGCCACAGCGGCAGCAGCGAGCCCTCGCCCTCGCGGAACTGGTCGCTCGCGTCCTCCCAGTACTTGAAGTCGTGGAAGATTTCGTCGTCCGCGTTCTGGTTCACCATGCGCTCCATGATGCGCAGCGTCTTGCCCATCACGGCCGAGTGCACCATGTCGTCGCCCTTGCCCTTGCCGCCGCCGCTCCCGGCTGCTCCTCCTCCTCCAGCGGACGCCGAGGCCGCCGAGGCCAGCAGGTCGGCTCCTCCGCCCCCGCCTGCCGCGCCAGCGTCGCCTTTGTCGTCCTTGTCCTTCTTCTGCGCTGCCTTCTGCAGCTGCAGCTGTTCGCGCTGGTGCTGCTCGTACGACTCCATGAACGTGTCGTAGATCTCCCACTGCGTCACCGTCGCACGGAAGCTCACGACGGGCGGCGGCTCCGTCTCGACCGACCGCTGGCGCAGCGGGTTCGTGTACGTCTGCGCGGCGCGCTCGCTGTAGTTGAACTGGTTCTTGCCCGAGTCAAACTGGAAGGCGGCCTCGTCCATCTTGTCGCCCTTGGCCTCGGCCTCCTCCTTGGCCTGCCGCACCGCCAGCTCGCGCGCCTCCTTGGCCTCCTCAGCCGCCTTCTGCTCGAACGCCGCCTGCGTCTTGGCATCCTCCGACTCGCGGTGCAGCATGCTGCCGTCTTCGCACAGGTGCACGTACAGATGGTCGCCCGGGCCCGGCGGGTCCACCTTGAAGCACCGCTCCTTGTAGTTGTACTTGGTGATGTTGTTCGGCACGTTCGGGTCGTTGGCCGTCAGCACGCGCGAGAACTCCTCCTTGAGCTCCTGCTCGCTCAGCTTGAGCTGGTTCTCCGGCACAACCACCTTCTTGATCTGGCCGAAGCGCAACATCAGACTGCTCGTGAGTATAAACCACAGAGACCCAGCTATAACATCGAGACTCACTGGCTCGTGGTACGCGTCCATCTCGTCGTTGTCCTGCCCAGCGCCGCCCAGTGCGCCGTCGCCCGAGCCGCCGGCCCCAGCGCCGCGATTGTTGTCGCCATTGCCGTCGCCGCCCGGCACCGCCGCCTTGCCGCCGTCCTTCGCCTTCTTCTTGGTCGGCGACCCGCCGGCCTTCTTCACCGGCATGCTGGTGCTCCTCGGCGCTCAATGTGCTCGATGGCCACAAATCGTGGCCATACACGCGTCCCTTCAACCACACACACCCAAAAGAACGGGTATCTTGAAAGGTCGCGCGGTTCGTTTTTGACCAATCACCGCGCGCAAAGCAACCCGATCGTTTTTGAAGCTTCTACAGTACTCTCAGTCAACAGAATGTAGGCTGATGGATTCATGCTTGTCTCTGCCAGAACCCACCATTATCGTCTTCGCCCAATCACAACAGTTTCACAAGTCTTTCCCCGCATGTGATTGGCCATAAATACATTAATCACCGATCGCGATCCACAGAAGATTGCATCAGAGTGATGGTCCGACCTGTCCCAACAGCCGTTCGCGCCGCCCACATCCTCTTCCACCAAGAGCTACGGTCCGTCCGTCAGTCACACAATTGAATTGCCCGAGCATATAGGAGCTTCTTCAGGATGGACAGCGTACGTGCAGACGGCGGCGGCGCGGCGGCTGCAGCGAGCAGCAGGGCGGGCAGCGACGCGGAGCAGATGCTGCTGCTGGGCGTGGACGGCGCCTGCATGGTGCTCGGGCTGCTCTACAGCGCGCGGGTTCTCGCGCCCAAGCCCATGACGTACCTGTCGGAGATCGCCTTTCCCCCCGACGTACGTATGGAGACGACGCACGCACTGCGCGGGGAGGCTGCCGCTAAGTAGCATATCGACTGTACGTGTATGTTCTGGACGGTTACTACCACAGTTCTGCGTCAAGCTGGCGGCCAGCGCGCTGCTGTTCCTGCTGCACGCGTTCGAGTGGGTCTACGAGCAGGTGCACAGCTCGTGGTACTTGCTCGCGCAGCCTCGCAGCGACGTCCAGCGCGCGGTGCTGCTCATGATGGAGACGCTCGTCTGGGTCAGTCTGCGCTCCCTTCTGCCCTATCGCTCGTGGATTGACCTCTCCTGCTGACCAACCGTTGGCTCGGACTCTCTTCTCTCTGTCAATGATTTTGCTATGACAGGGCATGGCGCTGATCGTGCTGTGGATGGAGTACCGCCGCGGCCTCACGCCGTCCGTGTTCCTGCGCGCGCTGTGGGTGGCCAAGTGGATTATCGCGTCCTACTTCTTGGTCGCGCACCAGCAGACGTGGATGGCGGCCGGGCGGCCCGCGGCGGACCCCTTCAGCACCGCAACCTGGTCGCTCTCGGACATCTTTGGCGGCTTTTGCTACGCCGCGACCGGACTGCTGGCGCTCATGTGCTTCGGGTCGTCCACGCCCATCTCACCCGAGTTTATCGCCTTCCCGGCCGATGTCCACACGCCCTCGGCGTACCTTGCGTCTGCACATCGCCGACCGCCAGTGTCGCAATACGGCTCCTTCTACGACTACGTCCACGTGCGTGGCCGACCCAGCGGGTCGCTGACTTTTTTTGCACGCTGCTAATGCCTCTTCGTGGTGTCTTTCATGATGGTGATCAGGTCAACCGAGTCGAAGAAGTGTCCGTGCAGATGCCTAGTGATGGCGACGCGGAACTACTAAAGCACGACGACGACGACGGCATTATCGACGATGAACGGTCGACGCTGACGAGCATCTACACGATCGAGGTGTCCATCCCGTCGGCGACGACGTCCACGTGGGGCCGCAACCGCTTTGTGTCGTTCAAGATCATTGTCCAGACGGACGACGACGTGTGGACGGTGCGCCGCCAGTACAGCGACTTTGCCGCGCTCCACGAACAGGTAGGACGACACTTAGCGACACGAATGTCGAAGCGTCTCGAGATTGACTGACTCGGGGGCATATATGCTTCGTAGCTTCCGGACGAGATCCAAGCCGACTGCCCGCTCCCAAGCGACGAGTCCACCGAGGAGAAGTTCATGTCGTGGCGACACCGACCGCGGCCGCTCAAGGCGCACCTGGAGACGTATCTCCGCCAAGTGGTCAACCACCCGCGCCTCGAGACGTTCCAAACCCTCGGACTATGCGACTTTCTCGAGATGGTGCGTCCGTTCAAAGCCAGAAGCCGTCGGCCAGAGGTGGATGGTGGCTCACGTTGCTGTTGCCGTTGATATGCAGGAGTACATGCAGGACACGTGCCCGGGGTCCTACCGCTCGGCTTCTCGCGCGCAGGTGGCCTGACCGTGACCACGTAATTTATCTCCCCAAGTATCTGGGTCCACGACAGCCAACCCAACCACCTACCTACTTACCAGAAATGAACTCAAGTCCCTCAAAGCAAAGAAAGTATGCCACTTCGTTGAAGTCTCCGTGCTGCCAGCAGACTCCCGACCTTCGCGGCCAGCGACCCGGACTTGTCTTGACGGCTTCACCCTCTCTCTACACACTCCTTTCCCACAGAAACCACACGCAGCCGGTGGCTGTCTCCCAATTACCTGGTCGAAACCGACGAGAACGCAATCTCGCACGAGTTGACCGTCTTGGCGAAGCGCAGCGAGTTGAGCGTCTCGTCTCGGTGCTGCCCGAGCGGCGACAGGTTGCAGATCATGAGTGTCTTGCAGTCGCCGCCGAGCGACGGGCTCAGGAGATGAGTCAGCTTGGAGTCGCGGAACGGGACATGACTCGACTGGAGAAGGAATGTACGGCGTCCATGTCAGCGAGCGGCGCACTTCCGGTCGGTCCACTTTATCGTGCGAGCAGTCACGCACCTTCTTCGCGAGCGCGTTGATCACGTTGCCAAGTGCGAACAGGCTCTTGTTGATGGCCATCGCTTCCTTCATCAACTCGGGGGTCCGCCCGCTCCCAGACTTTGATAGCCGCTCTGATCCCTGTAGAAGCGCAAGGCACATCACCCGCACCGGGAACCATATCGTCGTTAGATTGGAGCCCTACATAGCTCCAACGTCGCTCTGCCTGATCATTCCACGTACCGCCAAGTCCACCAAGTTGACGACGCCCACACGTTGATCGCCGGTGAGAGCGTTAACACCGCTCATCCTGAGCGAGACAGCACATGCCAGAGGGTATTTAGACAAGGTGACTCACATGTTGACAGGTCGCTGCCAACCCGGGCGTACCTGAACGTTATAACACAGTGACTGCGGGACGAGTGGTCGTTCAGGTTGGTCGCCTTGGTTGAACGACGGGAGAGCGCCTGCTGTAGTAGCGTCCATGCTTGCCGCTCACTCGTGATCGTATGCGCTACCGAGTTCAATACCACGGGTTTTCCCTCAGCGTCGAGGCGTAGGTCCACTTTGTCCATGCTCTGGGAACACGAAACATCAGTTAGATGGTGCGTACTGCCATGATTGGACACAGTAGATGCCCCACTTACCGCACTCGTCGACAACAAGTCACGCAGCGTTTCGTTGTAGATCTCGATCATCTCGAGACTGGCTGAAAACTCCCATCCGCTTGACCTCAGGTCCTCGATTGTGGAGAAAATATGGGAGATCGAGCGCCCCACGATGCCCATGTTCGGCGACTGGCTCGTGGATTCGCCAAAGGAGATGTCTTCTTGCCCTTGCATTGTATACGTTTTGCCGGACCTGATCGGAGCCATCCAACAGACGCAACGTTAGTTCCTCATAGCGCATTGAGGCGTTCGATGCTACGCATGAACCCACCCAGTCTGCCCGTAGGCGAAGATGCAAACGTTGTACCCGTCCAGTGCGGATTGAACAAGCGCCGAGACCTCGAAGAACAACTCTTCTTGAGTACAGCCTCCGTCAAAGACCATGTCGAAGTCGAAGCTGTACTTCTTGATGGAGTTGCTCCCCGTGTTCTGGGCGTAGCTGACGTGGGCCTTTGGACTCGCGTGAAGCTCAATCTGGCGCCGCTCACCATTGCAGTCAGGGAACGAAAAGACCTGACGCGTATACACGCCGCGGAGCTCAAGCCATCAGCACCTCGTCCCGACTATGAAGCGCAAGAGCCCACTGCTGTCTCACCGGCGTGTTGTCCACGAGCGCTCGTTCGTGCCGCAGCACCGGTCGAACTCGACAAAACACTCGAATATTTCCCTTGAGCTCCATCACCTGGAATAAACGAGACAACAACAGTGCGCCGTAGCGACGAATCAGCACAAGGTCAACACAACTGGCGAGTGTCGTACGCTACCTGGTTGTGAAGGCTTCGGCGGACGATTTCAGCTTGAAGCATCCGTAGCTCGAGCTTGTTAATCTCGTTTTGGTGCTGGAGCGCGGTGTCTTCTATGTCGGCCTCCTTCGTGACTATCTCCTTCTGAAGACTTCTCGCTCGAAACTCAGCTCGCTCCAGTTTCTGCCTCGTGTCCATCGCGTCCAGCTCGAGCGCATTGATCTTGCTGCTCTTCTCTCGCGCCATCTCCGCTGCAACCTTCATGTTGGACAGTTCTGTCTCCATTCGCGCGATCGCAGCTTGATGATCAGCAGCAGCACGTCGGTTCGCGTCCAAAAGTGATCGACTTCTCTCCTCAGCGTCAGCCAAATCCTGCTGTAGCGACTCCTTCTCCTTCTGAATCCTGTCACACTCTTTTGCCGTCGCCGCAGCCTTCCTTTTCTCTCTGGCATTCGCTTGAAGGAGGTCCTGCTTCTCCTGCTCCCACTGCGACTGGATCACACTCAATTGCTCTTCAGCGCTTGCCAACTTGTCTCCAAGCGCCGTCCGCTGTGCTTCACTTGCGCGAAAGTGCCGCTCAAGATCCTCGAGTTTCTTGGTCAGGGAAGCGACTTTGCTCTGCGCATCGTCCGTTGTCTTCAGAGCAACATTCAGATTCATCTCCATCTCAGCGTAGTCACTCAGAGATATTGTCGACGTGTCCATGGCGCTGGACGCGTTCGAGTTCAGGTGCGAGAGCCTTTCGATCGTTGACCCATCGGCGTCTTCATCGTCGCGCAATCGCCGAATGGTCGAGTCGCGCTCCTTCAACTGGCCCACAAGAGTGGCAACTTCGCGACAGAGAGCTTGCATCTTCTTTTCTTGTCGGTGGTCTGTCGCCTGCGTAGGATGCTTTTCAAAAGATCGCAACGCAAATAAGAGGTTAGAGAGCACATACGCCAAGCTTACCCAGAGAAGGCGCTGAAGAATCAATCGAATCCACCCACTCCTACGTACCGCGTTGTCACTCATCGCCTCAATCATCTTCGACTGAGTCGCCGCCTTGTTGCGAAGGAAGTGCAGTTCCTCGTTCTTGCTGGAGCGGAGCTCTTCGAGTAGCATCACGCGCCTGGCCAACGCGACCGTGTGGTCGTACAGGTCCGTGTAGCGCTGAAGAGCACCGCACGGAGCCAGAACAGCGTCGATCGGTTGTTAGATAGATATTGACCACCACACATACGCGCACACGCCAGCCACGCGCACCAGTTTGTACAGGAAGGCCTTCTCCTTGTCCGACTTGGACCGTAGCGCGCGCTCCTCTTCCTCCACATCGCGGTTCAGGAACTCCATCGACCCCGAGGGGGAGTACGTCGAGCTGGAAGACGACTCGTCCAAAGCCGTCGGCAGACTCAGGTTCTCGGTGCCCAACGGTGGGATCGCCGACATATCTGAGCCAGTCGTCAAGCGACGCGACGAGAGCGACTGGCGACGAGGCGGAGACGAGTCTTGTTGCTCCCGCACCGATGTCAATGCTGGCCCTGAAGGCATACATTCGGTCTCTGCGGTCGAATGGTAGACTGCCGCGCGGTCTTCCTCCGCCTGGTTGCTCGTCCCAACGCCGCCGCTATCAGCCATTGCCGCGGCCTCCGCCAGACGCTGCGACGCCCGCCTGCTCTCCAACTTCAAGTGTGCGAGCTGCGACGTGGAGGTGTACCGCCCGAGCGGATTGTGCAGCGCTGGCTTGCCCCTCGGCGTCGTGCTTCCGGTCCCCAGTCGGCGGGCATCCGCGTCCTTCCCGCGCCAGAGGCCCGCTTCCTCCCGCATGTGCTGGTTGCCAAGGCCTTCGCCGCTAGCGAGCGTCGACGTCCCTCGACGGTCCGGGTCAGAGCCAGACAGGTGCTCGAGCGATAGCGCGCTCTTGTATTCGCCGCGCGCGAGAGCATCGGGCTCTCGCTGCTCGCGCGGAGAGAAGACCATGGCGCTGGTTGTCAACTGTGTGACGGAACGTCAAGACGAGCGACTCTGGAGCTCGTAAGGGGGCGGGCGCAGGGCAGAAGAGGAGCGGGAGCACGTCCGGCTGGCGGAGGAGTGGTCGACGACGACGGAGCGATCGGGCGGGCGCTGCAAGAGGCGCGCGCGGAGTCCGTCCGTTCCGCCCTTGCTAGCAGCAGTACTGTAGCAGCCGCAGCAGCTCAATCTCCCGCGGCTTTTGCCTCTGGACCAACACTCCTTTGAAAGCGCGGAAAAGGCATCCACGAGGACGGTAACACCCGTTAACCTTCATTATGTTTGATTTCCTGATACAAAGTTTTATACGAGGATTACCACCACAAACCTTCGCTTACTATCATTGTGTTTTTGTTTTCAAAAACTGTACCCATGTGTTGGAATGGATGCCCATCAAGTCTGCACGGGGGGTTCCTTCACAGCGCTCTGCGGAGTGCCGGGACCTTGACGCGCTGGATCGACCCGTCCGTGCCGCTCGTGAAGAAGTAGTCGTCCGTCGCGACCGAGTCCGTCACGCCCCACGAGAGGTTGGTCTGATACCGTGAGCACAAGGGCGTCGAACCGTGTCGTCAATCCTCAATCCAAACGCGCCAAACACCACCCAGCACGAGACGCACCACGTTGATGGCCATGTTGGACGCGGCGTCGCCCAGGAAGGACTGCTTCGAGTGGACCTTGCCGAGCGTCGCGATCTCGCGGAAGATGGGCAGTGACCAGATCTTGACGTCGCCGCTCGCCGAGCCGGAGAGCAAGCACGCGCCGCTCGGGTGGAGGGCCAGCGTCTTGATGGCCGTCTCGTGCGCCGTCGACAGATTGTGCAGCACGCGGCGCTGCCGCATGTCAAACACGCTGATGGCGCCGCTTTCGCCGCCTGAAATGAGCAGCTGGTGCGTGGACGAGAACACGACGGCGGTCGCGCCCGCGGGGTGACAGACGGGCGCCGCGATTAGCGCCTTGGAGGTTGGCAGCAGTGTGTCCCACACGCAGACGCTCCGCTTCCTGTAGGGAGGAAGGGGGCAAGAGACGACAATGCCGAAGTCAATGTCAATAGCAATAAACAAGTTGGAGACGGGAAGCGTGATATGGCTCACTCGGAGGAGACGCCGACGGTGGCGACGCAGCTTCCGGAGTTGATGAACGTCAGGCCCTTGGCGCCTTTGTCATGACACTTCATAACCAATAAAGGGAGAGAGATCGCATGAGAGGAGTGAGAACACGCTGTGGTATCTATGAATCAACACACCCTCGAAAGAGAGCAAGCGTACCTCAATGTCGCGGTAGTACGTGGCGCGGTCCAGACTGGCGAACTTCCACAGAAGGAGGTGTCCCGTGTTGTCGACCGCACCCATCTGTGTCGTCCAAAATCCACCACCAAGTCAGCTTCGCAGTAAAAGGTCGATATTCGCGAGTCGAAAAGCAGGGAATACGTACTTGCTGGCCTAGATTGTCGAACCGGATCGCCTTGACGTCTCGCCGACTGGGACTCGACGGATACGACTGTAGCACACAGCGACGGGTGAGCAAGACCAGCGCCAACAACAGCGATAGGCACCGGTGATCAACCTACCGAGACGACTTCCTTGGTGCGGAACGCGCCCATCGCGCTGAGACTGTCGAACGACCACAGGTGCACCTGCCCCTTATGGTTGCCCGACACGTAAAGCGGGAGAAACGGGTGCGACTCGACGGTGGTCGGCTTGAAACTCGGCGCCTTGGCCTCGTGCGGAGAAGAGGAGAGCACGCTTCCTGACGAGGCATTCATGCGAACGCTCGGCGCAGGTACTGGCGGCGGGAGCATGTCTTCTCCTCCTCTGGATGGTACGAACTGACCGCCGTCGCCACGTGACTTGCGTTGCGCAGCGCTGGGCGGGGTGTCCGGGAAGAAGACGGACGACGGAGGAGCCCCGTTGTTCCCCTTGAACTGGAGCTTGCCCCCGTTGGAGTAATCCACCGAGGAGGTTCGGCAGATGCCCTTACTACTGCAATACACGAGCTCGACTGTGTCAGCCGCGCGGTTGAAGCAAATTGCCTTGATGTTCGTCTCGCTGCGGTAGACCGACTGCACGCTCACGCCAGTCGACGTCGGCGCGTGCCCTCGCTTCTGGAGCAAGTCGGACAGATCCGACGCGCGATTGCTCGACGCCGGATTGCCTGCGACGTTCGTCAGCAATATCTTTTGTGAGCGTGTGAGCGGAGCCTTGCGCGACGGAATCTCTGGCAGGCGCCCCCACGCGATTTCGTTGTTGATCTTCTCGTTGCAGACGTCGAGCTGGCCGCTGAGTCTCAGGAGCAGCTCGTTCTTCTCCGCAAACAGGTTCAGCACCAACAGCCACGGACAGTCGGCGCACGAGCACTTGAGCAGCTGCCGTCTCGAGCCAGAGTCGTTACGAACCGGCGACGACCCACCACTCGCTGATGAAGAGCGCGTCGGACTGCTGATCCTCGGAGTGTCTGGATCTGATGCAGTGGCGTCAGTGCTCTTCAAGCGACGCACAGGGGATGACGCGCCGCTAGCGTTGGGATGAGTGCTCACACTCGGTGTAGCTCCTGACGCGCTCGACCCTACCACGAACGGGCTAAAGTGCAAGCCGGCCAGCTCGCAGAGCAGGTGCTTGATGGCGAACTTGGAGATCTTGCCAGTGTATGCCCACCATGCCTCGACCAGCTTGAGGCCAGTCGCCTTGATATGACTGGCCTGTGGCGGCAACGAGTCCAAGGCAGCGATCTTGGACACGTGGGAGGGCATGGCGGTGCACGACGCCACCAGGAGCATCGTCCAGTATGGGCAGTACGAAAACGGCGCGAACGCGTCCACGAACGACAGCTGCAGCCGGTTGGTCTTGACGTCGGCGGCGAAGTTCTCCAGCTCGGACTGCAGCATTTGCACGACCTGAAAGAGCGCTGGGATGTCGTCCTGCAGCAACGGAGCCTTCCCGGGGGTAGTTGGTGGGCGCGGGCGCCGATACGTGGAGCAGTAGACGCACACATCGGCCGACGCGGTTGCTCGCAAGCGGTCTTCCGATTTCTTCGAAAGAGGTGGCTTGTGCGGCAAAGTGATGGCGCAAACGCGGTACAGGCAGCTCGGGCAGCGAATATACCGGCTGCACACGCAGACGACACTGTACACGGCAGCCACGGCGAGCCGCACGTAGCCCGCGCTCTCCATCGCGCTCCTCTCCTTGGCAGGCTTTAAGTGGAAGCAAAAGAGCCAAATCAGCAGACGCGACGCCGCGGTCAAGAGCTCCGAGCACACTTGGTCAACGCGGTGGGTGTGGCGCTGATCAGTTGCAGACGCGACCACATTGCCAGCCCCGACAATCCCAATGCCTTCAATAATAAAGTCAATGAACTGTGGGACCGGACTGGAAAACGGGTGCGAGGAAGTCGTGGATGCATGTCCAGCAGTAAGAGGGGTCGCTGCGTTCCATCGCGCCACCAGGAAGTCCAGCGCAGCGAGGCGTCCCGAGTACTTGAGCGAGTCCACCGTGGCTTGTTTCAGCGCCGCTTTGAAGTATTCGTTGTGCGTTTCCGGCTGGTCTTCGATGCGGTACTTGCCGGCACGTGCCACTGCAGACTCGATTGCCTCGTCCACCTGCTCTTCAAATGCCATCTCGGGCAAAGCGGGAGCAGGGGAGAGGAGCTGTGCACGAGTCTTCCGAATGAACCGGGTGTACAAGTAGTCGACCTGATTTCCGACCGTGGATGTCAAGATGTGGAGTCGACAGCTCAACAGCTCAGCCGTGGCAATGCTGGATGGCGAGGCCTTCGACAGCTCAAGAAACAGCTCGCTGAGGTCTCGTTGCTGGAACAGGGCACCAAGGGTAAGCCCCGCTCCTTGCATGCGAGTGAGCGCGACAGCGTTCAACTTGATGATCTTCTCCTTGGTAGACACTTTGACCGGGCTGATCGTCTTCCGCAGAAACCGAATAATCTCGGACGCACCGAGTAGCGTCTCGCTGAACATGCGCCAGTACTGTGTCGGCGGCTGAGCCATCGAGCCGTCTGCGCTGAACGCGCACTGCATATCCCCCTTCGGTAAGCTAAGCAAGCACTCGACTGCCTTCGAGGTGTCCCCTGTCAAGTGCTTGACGAGGAACTGCAGGTAGACATCCCTGTGACGCTCCGCCTTGGACCATACTGTCGTGTTGAGGAAGTCGGTGCACACGCGAGTCGACTCGGACGCACACCCCTGCCCATCTGTCGTACCGAACGGTCCTCCGCCGCCGACACTGAGTAGGGAGGAGCTGAGCCCCGTAAACGACGTCCCCGCAAAGCCAACGCCGAACTGGTTCGCCTCTGCGGCATTGTCTTGACCATTGAAGTCCCACTTCTCGTGCAGCCTTGCGATCAAAAACGACAGTACGAGCGACTTGTCATCGTGCTCAGCAACTGCGATAGCCTCTTGCGCTTTGCCACCAAGCAGGAAAAACGCGGCGGAGAGCGCGTATCGCTGCTTGGCTTTGAGCACGTACGCGTTCTTGATGGCAGCATTCTTCCAGCGGACGTCCGAGAAGTCGTTGCTCAGCAACTCACAGATACGCGCCTGGTTGGCCATCTTGAACAGACTGGCCAGCAACTTTGTCTTGCCGAGAAGCACGTAGAAGATCGCGACGGCGAAAGGGTCGTGCGTGGCGGCATACTCTGCCTGCGCTGCCTTTTCCGTGAAGGAGGCGAGTTGTGATACGCTACGCACCCAAAACGGCAGGCGCAGTTGCTGCATTTGCTTCCACGAGACCTTCCCGAGCGGAAAGCATTCCTGCAAGAGCTCGGTCTGAAAGTCGCTAATCGCTGCCCAGGCCACTTGCTCGGAGCAAATTCCTCGGACAGTCAACGTGTCACCAACAGCATTTCCAGCTCCCGAGTCGTTACTGGTGTCCGCCGCTTGGAGAGTCTCTAGTTGGTCGATGGGCCACAGCAAGCTCGTATAGAAGCGAAGCGCTGCTGCGTCCTTCTTCCTTGCGTCATCTCGCTCCCATTGCAATAGTTTCTTCATACCAGCGACGATATCGAGGAATACCTTTGAATCTCCGACGTTAGGCAGGAAAGACAGCGAAGCCGCATGATCCTGGAAGAACTTGACAAAGACGTCTCGCTCGATCGCTGACAGCTTTGGTGCAGCTTCAACTTCATCTGCTGGAACGAGTACAGAGGTTGAGACGCCTGCTGATCGTGGGGCGAACAGCATATCTGCACGATCATTTCCGCTGCCTTCTGACGCAGCGCTGTACGGAGAACGCCGGTACGACCCAAAGTCGGCGAACAGGTCGCTAGCACGTGCTGGCGCTGCACTGTTCCCAGTCAGTGAACCACCGCTTCGAGGCTTCCCCTTTCGGTACACCTCAGAGCGCTCATCTTCATCCTCTGAGCTCCCAAGCAGTTTGGTCAACTCGATTGGGGCGAGCGTATTCAGCCGAGTGTCTTCCACCATGCGCAAGTAGCAGCTTTGCTCGTGACGTACGATCTGCTCCTTGACGTCATCAAGAACCGCTTCTAGCGCCCGGAAGCAGCCCCTTGCGAGTAAATAGAGAAGCATGATTGGATGATGTGCCGGAAGCTGCCTTGACTCGGCCGCGCTGTCGTCGAGCACACTTGTAGCTGCAGTCTGGAACGATGGCACGCTCAGCAACCCTGCATCGAGATCGTGGAGGTTGATCCGAGCGAAGCTTGGGCCAATGGAGATCCATGTGTTAGGGTAGTTGGACAGCGAAGCGACCGCGTGCAGTCGGACGTCGAAGCGGCTGGATGTCCACGAGATGGACCACCGGCTGCTCCAGTCTTGGCAGTCGCACTTGATCATCCCAATCGAGGTCGAGGTCACGAAGAGCAGCATGCAGTCACGCTCAGGTGTCACGAACGGCGTCCACTCGAGCGAAATGACCTCTCCGAACTGCTTGGGCGGGATTGGCACGACCCCTTCGAGCGATGTGTCCACAACGGACAAGATGCAAATCTTGCACATCTCCGTCATGGACGCGTTCCCGTTGTCAACAGTCTCCACCAGCACAGCTGCCCGTCCGCACGCGCTGATCGCGAGGATCTTAAACTTGAACTTGTCTTCCACGGTATGGAACGCCATATTCTCTTCCTGGTGCGTCAGCTGAGACGCTCCTGACAGCAGATTTGCTACGTCGGCGATGTGCACACGCTTCAGTCCTCTTGGGTCATCGATGTCACCCAGTGTCCACACTGATAGCTTCAGCTCTGCGTCGACGGTGGCAATCGCGATCTCAAACGACTGGAGGTAAGGCACGTTGTAGATGCTCAGCAGCTTGGAATGCGGAACCTGGACCACAGACTTGCGAAAGAGCTGAACGCGATCCGGTGGCGCTTCACTCGGTGTGACTTGGAAGATCCATATGACAACCTCAGTCCCGCTAGCCTTTAACCCAACGACCATAGAGTAGTCGCGGTGCACCGGAGTCGACGGGCCGCCGAACATCGACGTCGAAGCTGACCATTCCTTCTTGGCGGACTCGGGAACACCAACAGTAATCACATTCAGCAGAGTGTCGGTGACGCCATCGTCGTCCAGTGCATCAGCGCAACAGAGTGGCATCTCCGACTTGGCTTCGTCGGTCACAGGCCAAAGGTCACTTGTATGACTTCGTGACTCGGCCCCGGGATGAACCAGGGGGCTGCTTTGCACGTTATACCCACGCAAGACGCCGCCAGAGAACACGAAGGTCAGCCGAGTGCCCTTGTCGTACGCGTTGTGTGTGAGCGACGGCTCGATGTCGGAGCAGTCGAATCGATGCACCATGCGAGCACTGCGAAGCGAGGGACTGACGCGGAACAGATCGAAAGTGTCGGTGGACACTCCCAGTTCGCCTTGGAAAATAGCGGCGCACGACCTTGACGCCTGTGACCGCGTCACGCTGTCCGCCTCAGCATGTTGCACACTTCGCGCTTCCCTTTCAAACACGACCGGGGCGTTCAGGATGCTTGGGCAAACGTCTCCAACCTCACACTCTTGAACCGAGCAGTTTACAGACCCGCGTGCCGCCCTGCCGATTGGGGATGATGGGCGGATCGCTTGCAGTCGCAGACGAGCAAACTTCAGGTTCGTGGAGCCCTTTGTCCGCTGGAAAATCACCAAGACCGTGAACCCGACGGCTCCGTTTTCCCGATCTGGTTCAGCGCTCTCGAATGTCAGTTTGGTCATTCCAGCATGCCATTTTCTCATTTGACCTCCATCGTACCTTTGAAATCTGACGACGAGACGCGATACACTGTCGATCCCGCGAGATCATGGCGCAGGCGCGAGCACGTAGCTAGCAGCGATATCCGTGGGGTGACGCCCTATCACACAGCACGTTGATAAATGAGAGCTCGCCGCGAGCCGTAGCAAATGACGCACTCACCGAATACGAGATGAACTCGGCTCTGAACAGGCTCAAGTCCCCATTCTCGTGTACGCCATACATCAGGTGCACGGAGAAGGTCTTGCTGAGGGTCGCGTTGCCGCAAACGAAGGTCTCCCCTCCATGAGTATCGGCCACGCCGCCCGACCGTTGGCCCAGCAGCTTGGTGTTCATCTTTGCCGATCCGTCCATGCGCTGGTTGTAAAGCGCATTTTGTCGCGCTTCACCGAATGTGCTGTGCCCGTAGTGAAACATGCAGAGCGCCGAGAGCATGTGGGACTCGCCGAGCACCAAGTCGCCGAACGACTCCACTACGGGGTCTACTTGTCGCGCCCAGTAGTTGTCGACCAGTCCAAACGTCGCAACCCGCGCGCCGACCTCTTCCTCGCCCGTGGTCAGGTTGGCACTGCACACATCCAGGCTGTCGATGGATTTCCATAACGCGAATGAGCGGCGCTGGGTGAGGTTTTCCCTCCAGATCGAGATGGTGCCGTTCTTGTCAAGCGTGAAGATCATCTCGCACTTGGCAGTGAGCGAGTCGCGTGGCGGCACATTCTTGAACGTATGCATATCCTTGGACCACTTGATCGACACCAGCGCCCGCGCGTGGGGCAGGAATAGCCGCATCGGGCTTCCTTCCCTTGGTGCGAGCTGGTCAAGCACCCACACCTTGAGCATTCGGTCATGGAGGCCAGCAGTCGCGACCAAGAGCCCGCTCTGAGCGACGTCAAAGTGTCGGATGCGCTCCGTGGGAGCTCCGGCTCCGAGAGCGAAGCTGTGCTGCAGGTACACTTGCACGGCGTCGTCCACGAGCTTCCAGATCGTGATCTTCTCCCCCGCGCCGATCAGCAGCAGGTCCTCGCCTCGCTCCGCCCACTGCAGCTCGCTCATCGCGCGGTCTTCGCACTTCCACCGCACCGTCTCCTTCCATGTCGGCAGCTGGAGATGCAAGTGCGCCTTGACGTAGTCGAGCGGGACGTCCCCGCCTTGCGCACTGCCCATCAGCACGCCATCCGCCATCTCACCGTCCCTGGACCCGAGCTTTCTAGCATCCGCGGCGGAAGGGGGCTTCCGCGCCGCCAGCGCAGAGACGGCGGCGCTGGACGGCAGGAGCAGCGCGCCCCGCCCTTCGTCGATGCACAGCGCGACCGCGCCGCGTGCGATCTTGTGCGTGTGGTTGAACCGCACGCACCGGATTGGCTCGTTCACGTTCCAGACTTGCCAGAGCTCGAACTGCGGCACGCGCTTGGGAGACGCCGAGCGCGCGCCTGTAGAGCTTGCGGAGACTCCCCCTCCGCCGACGCGCGGGTCGGCCGTCTCTGCTAAGATCACCACCATAGCGTCGCTCGCGTACATGAGGTAGCGCGTCGCCTCGAACACGGCGGCGCACAGGCGCTGGTGCGCGTGTTCGGGCGCCGCCGCCGCGGCGATCGCCTCCTCCAGGCGGAACACCATCCCGTCACGCTGTCCGGTCGCTCCGATACACCAACACTTCAAGGCGTCGATTCCAAGTACCGAGTGGGCCAACATATATTACTTCGAAGTACTATATATACTACTTGAAGTGGTTATACCAGTTTTTATTCAAGTCGTCTCATAAAATATGTTCAATAAAATATCTAAACTGAATATATGCCAATAATTTCAGCTTTGAAACGAAACATGGCTGCTCGAAGACGAGGCGCGGCGCCGCCGCCGTCGCGCGCGCAGGGGGCCTTGGACGCCTTCGTGACGTCGCAGCTGCTGGACAACGGCATGGACACGGTAGCGCACAGAATCAACACGCTTCGCACCAAATTGCTGCGGCTGGAGGAGACGAACGGCGCCGCGGAGGACAAGAGGAAGCTCGCGCGCCGGCTGCAGCACTGGCTCGCGACGGCGTGCCGCCTGCTGGCCAGGCAGCGCGCACAGATCCAGGACACGCTCGAGGCGGTCGAGATCGACCTGAGAGACGGAGTGATCGGCGAGGCGCCCGCGCGCGACAGGAGCGAGGCGCCGACGAACGAGTATCGGCGGACGTACGCCCGTCCGGCGGCGGGGAGCGCGCTCCTTGTCGACACGGACAGCGCCGCGAATTACGTGGCCCCGCAGCCGGAGGACGTCCTGGCGCGAGGCTGCCTCGTGGCGGCCAAGGTGGCGCGCAGCCACGAGCTGTGGATCCTGGCCCGCGTCGTGCGCTTTGACGGGGCGGCCAACGTGTACGAGGTGGAGGACGTGGACTCGGGCGAGGACGACGACGACGGTAGCGCCCCTCGGCGGCACCACATCGTGCCGTGGAACCAAGTGGTCGAGCTGCCAGCGGGCAAGCTGAAGGAGGGAGAGTGGATCCAGTACGCGGTGGACGAGCGCGTGATGGCCATGTACCCGAACACGACGAGCTTCTACCGGAGCACCATCCGCGTCCCGAACCCAAAGGTGAGAGAGGCCGCATACGCGGATTGATACGCGTGCATCGTTTGCTCTGTATGTCTGTATGCTCACGCGTTTGTCGTGCTATGCTTTATGTTTGCAGGGCGCGCCGTTCGTGATCCTCAAGTTCGACGAGGACGAGGACGAGGACGGCTCCGTGCCGGACCAGAAGGTGCCCTTCCGCTTCGTCGCGCCGCTCAAGCCGTGGCACCAAAAGCATTGAGAGCTATCCAGTATATGCAGTGTGGTAGAGTAGTCCTTGAAGGCGTGGCCGCGACTGGGATGAATCGCCGTTGGCTCGAACAGTGGCCATACGTATGGCTGCAGAGCCCTAGGCATGCGTGGCAAGATCGCTCGAGTTCCTCTTCGAGATGAGCTAGACTTGGGATGGACGAAACGGCTGCGGAGTCCGTGGCCAAGCCATCACTGGACCTGTTTCGCGCTCCGCGCCGCACAAACAGGCATTTTTACCGGCACGAGGCGTGATCGGTATCAACGTGAATTGCCAATGGTGTTGAACAAAAACTCTTCAACTAAGGATTCTTTTGCTGTGCCAGTTGAGCCGTTCTCCCCGTTGGTAGTAATACCTTGGCTGCCTGCAACTATAAAGCTGCAGCCTGCCAGGCGCGGCCATGTCGGCGTACAGCACCTCCGGCACCGACAGCGACAGCGATAACTCCTCGAACGAGGACTTGATGGTGGCAGTCGTCGCGCTTGTAGCGGCTTATGCTGCAAGCCGCTATGCAGACCGGCCCCGCAACACGTCGACCCGGCAGCGACCTGTCTCCGCGCGAAACGGCCAGCGTCGGCGTGGACAAGGCGACGGCGCTCAACGTCAAGATCGCGGAGCGTCGGTCGGTACTGGAGCGTGCGCGCGCGCGGCGCATCCAGGTGACGGCGCGCGTCATGATGTACCTGCCGGCCGTGAGCGAGTTTGCGCGCAGCGCGGACCGCGGCAGCTGGGGCG
>JAADXZ010000335.1:0-25798 GCA_023338055.1 Phytopythium mirpurense | reverse complement strand
CCAGAGCTAAGATTGAATTCAGTTGCAAATTTGCCGCCAAGCCCTCAAGTCTCCTTCCTCCCTCTTCCAGGCCGGGAGTGTCCAAGTCTTCCTCCAAGCTCAAGCGTGTGTGCCGTGTTCTGGGGACTGTCGTGGACAGAACCCCATTACACGTACCTGTGAGTCTTGTCCGGCATGAACATGCGCGTCGTGTTGCGCAGGGAAGTCGACAGAAGCACGCCTTCGTCGAAGGAGAAGACCGCTGACAGCGACCAGCCCTCCAAGAACCGCTTCTGCAGCTTGTCCACGACCGGGTGCAGCTTCCAGAGCTTGTCGCGAGTCCGCGGCGCCTCGTTGTCGACCATGTGCAGATCGCGCAAGATGTCTGTGCAGCGGTTCCGGCTCATGAACCTGCCGAAGTTCCCCGCCGGGAGCGCGCCGTCCTCGGTCATCGACCAGTGAGCACCGAGGCGGCGCTTCTGCGGACACAGCATCCGGGCGACGAGCAGACCAAGCACAACAAGCAGCTTATGCGTCTGGTACCCCGGCCGGGCCTTGAGCCGTCGGCGGATCACGTGGAGCGCGTCGCGTCTCGAGGGGGGCTGCTTCGACTGGATCGCCGCCGCGCGTCGGTCGACCTGCTGGAGGCTGTACCGGTTGGTCTCAGTGGCAATCAGGACCCACAAGGACTTGGGAAAGAAGTAGAAGAAGGTGTCCAAGGGCGACTGGCACCTCGTGCGCAACTCCGGTACCGGCTGCGCTTCTTCCGCGCCGAGCCCTGCGTACGCCGGCCTGTCCGGCTCGAACGAAGACGACACAGTCGTCCAATTCATCTCCCGCAGTGCTTCCTCGCGCGGGAGCCTCGCGCTTCGGCTCCTGGGGCCGCTGCCGACTTGCAGCGCCTCAAGGAAGGCGGCGTCCATCTGCACCGCGTCGGCGTCGGAGAGCAAGTCGTCGTCGTCGTCTGTCTCGGCGCGGCTTCGACTGTCGTCGTCGTCGTCCACAAGCACCCCGCCGTCGCTCTCTCCAGAGCTAAAGCTCTCGTAGTCGGAGAGGCTTTCGCCGTCGGTGACGATGTTGATGTCCTGCTTGACAACGACGCGCGGGCGAAGCACTCTGCCAGATGTGGCAGCTGCAGGATGGGTAGAGGTTGGCGGCTCGGGCTCGCTCTCCAGACCCGACGCCTCGGACAGCAGCTGCAAGGACGTTGCCGCCTCCTGCTGTGACGCGTCGGGAACGAGGTCGCTCACCGATAAGCCAAACGCGTGGGGCACGGCCGACTGGGATAACTCGTCCTCCGAGTCGCTCCCGAACAGGTTGTTGATCGTGCGCTGCGAGAGCTGCACGCTCGTGTCGATCTGCGACAGCGTGACCGCGCCGTTGCTCTCGTCTTCGCTCTCGTCCTCCGTGTCGGGCGTCTTCTTCTTCCGGGCCGGCCGCTTTCCCGGCGCGCGCTTCGCCATCGGGCGCGAGTTCGTCGGGACGGCGCTGGGGCTGGGCGTCTTCGCCACGGGCGTCTGGGGCGTTCCAGTGCGGGTCTCCATCGGCGCGCTCCCCGCTGTGCTCGCGCCGCGCGACTTCCTGGCGCTCTTGGCAGCCGGCGTGCTGGAGCTAGGCGTGCTGAGCGTGGCACATGTTGTGGGTGAGCTGCGTGTGTGCGTGAGGGCTCTTGGCGTCCGAGGCGTAGCTGGTGAACTGCGGGGCTTGGGCTTCTTGTTCTGCGACGTCTTGCTCGCGCTCGGGGCCGGCACGCTCGCGCTCTGGGTCGCCACGGTCACGCTGCCGGTCGCCACGCTCGCAATCTGGGTCGGCGCGCTCGCGCTGCCGGTTGCCAAGGAGTTGCTCTGCGCCGAGGAATCGCTCGTGGAGTCAAACAACCCTGCCGCCAGAGCGTGCGCGACGAGCGCGGCCTCGCCATAAAACACATTCGAACCATCAGGGGAAGCGTACCCCCACTGCGTTGACAGGCCTGTCGGTCTCTTGGCTGACCACCCCGCCGCCCTGAGCTGCCGCCACAAGTGGGGGAAGTCGATATCTCGCAGGGCGGCGGCGGCGGCGGCGTCGGCGGCGGTTGCTGCGGCTGCTGCGGTGGCCTTGCCGCGCGAGCTGGAGCGGATGCGCGCCATCCGGCAGATCTGAAAGTGAGTGGTCTCGGGCACTCTCCCCAACTGACCAGTTGCTTTCCCCTAACCCAACTTTTCTTCTACACCCTAAACCCGTCCACTCTCTTCATTTTCTCAAAAACCTCCACGAAGCTATATTTTCGTGTCTGGTTGATTTCACTTGAATAAAGTATAGGAAATTCGCGATCCGAGCCAAACTCTATATAACTGATTTTTATGTCGTAACTTACGACATACGATTTTCTTGATGTCGTATTATACGACGTTGGTAATCAAAGGGTTAATACTAGTACTGATACATAGTCCCAAAGTACGTCGTAACTGGTCACAACCATTATTGGTATGTGCGCAACATCCACACACACACGTCTTTGATTGGCTGTGGGAATGACAATGACAGTCGAGGTCGCTCTCGCGCACGTCGCCGTGGGCTGCAACGTCGCCTCCAGCGCGCTCAGCGGGCGCCGCAGACTTCATGGCGGCCGACAGCGGTCGCCTTGTGGAGCGGAGGGCCAATCGCGCGGGAGCAGCACCATTTGCGCTGCGTTTGGCGCCAAGGACGCCGTCGCGCTGCTCGAGAAGCATGGGAGGCGCGCTCCGCGTGTGGCGGCGACGCTGCAGCACCGTCTGTCGTCGCAGCCCGCGACGCGCGTCACGAGCCTGAGCCTGTTCTCGAGCGACTCGGACGGGGAAGTCAGCGCACTGTTCGTGCTCGCGGGCGACTCGGACGGCCGCGTGCTCCTCTGGCGCGAGGCTCGCGGGTTCGGGGCGTGGCGTATGGCGCTTCTCACGCCGCCACCAGTCGGAGAGGCGACTCTCTCGCCAGCCTCCGTGTCGGCTGTGGTCATGACGGAGACGGCCGCGCGGTGGGTCTGCGTGGCGGCCTTTTCTGACGGCACGATCGCCGTCTTCACCCAGCCCAAGCACGCGGACGCGGGGGCCGAATGGGCTGTCTCGACGACTGCCCTCGGCGCTCGAGGGATCATGGAGGCGCTGGACGCCACCGTTGTCGCGACCTTCAGCGGCCAGGACGGCGGTAAAGGCTGCGAGACGGTGCTCGTGGCGGCAGGCAGCGTCGATCGCAAGGTTCACCTGTTCGAGCTGTCCCAGGACGCCACGGGCCTCGCGCCGCTGGTCGCGGTCTTCGGGCACCAAGACTGGGTGCGATGCGTCGCATTTCAATACCCGAGATACGACGTAAAGGGAGGCTCGGCCTGCGCTATCACGCTGGCCTCGGGCGCGCAGGACCACCGCGTTCGGTTGTGGGAGGTCCGCGTCGCCGTTCCGGGAGGAGTAGCGGACGACTTGCCGGCCCATTCGGCCGCGGACTCGACTGCTCGCGGCCGGGATCTCGCCTACGCGGTCCGCTTCGACGCGCTGCTGCTCGGCCATGAGGATTGGGTCACGTCGCTGCAGTGGACGCGCTGTCCGGACGACGTAGGCGACGGGAACGCGACGCTCGTGTCCTCGTCGATGGACAACACGCTGATCCTCTGGCGGTGCGAGGAGGAGCGAGGGAGCTGGGCGCCGGCTCACGTCGTGGGTTCATTGGGCGGCAACGGGCTGCTGGCGGCGGCCGTGCTGTCCACGGTCTCTGCCGATGGAACGGAGAGCGGTCGGCATGTGGATATCCTGGCGCTGAACCTCATGGGGCAGATCGAGCGGTGGAGGCAGCAACCGCAGCCAGCGGGTCTCTTCCTCCCAGCAGCGTCGGTCAACGGCCACTGTGGCCCCGTCACCGACCTGTCGTGGTCGCCCCGTGGCGACCTGCTCATGTCCGTGTCGCTAGATCAGACGACGCGGATCTTGGCCAGGTCCCAGAGCGACTGGCGCGAGATTTCGCGGGCGCAGGTGCACGGGTACTACATGAACTGCGGCTGCTTTATTCAACGAGCCGAACAAGACGGAGCCGCGCGAGGTCCCGACCGGATTGTCAGCGGCGCGGATGAGAAGATCCTGCGAGTGTTCGACGCTCCTGACGAGGTGTACAAGACGGTGGCGGCACTGCGAGCGTCAGGCGGAGGTGGGCCTGGCAATAGCGGTGCGAGTCCTGAGACAGACGCGAGTACCAGCGCCGAGAGCGTGCCCCACGCGTACCTTCCAGAGCTGAGTTTAACCAACAAGGCGGCTGTCAGCGACCAGAGCGAGCTCGCAGGCTCGGCTCGGCAGGGTTACGCGCCGCTAGAGGACGACGACGACTGCGGACTCGCGTCTGCGATGGTCCCGGTCGGCGACACACTGTGCCGCAAGACGTTGTGGCCCGAGCAGCGCAAGCTCTACGGCCACGGCAACGAGCTCCTGTGCGTGGCCAGCAACCACGCAGGGACGCTCATCGCTTCGGCGTGCAAGTCCCGAGAGGAGCGGTTCGCGGCCGTTTGGCTGTGGAACACTCGCGACTGGAGCGCGGCGCAGGAGCCAATCGCGGGCCACAAGAGCTCCGTCGTGCAGCTCGCGTTCTCCCCGGACGACCGCTTCCTGCTCTCTGTGTCGAAGGACCGCCAGCTGTGCGTCTACGAGGCGCAAAGCGACGGCTCGTTCGCGCTGCAGGACCGCCACAAGGCCCACAAGCGCATCATCTGGTCATGTTCGTGGGCGCCCGACTCGGCCATGTTCGCGGTCGGGTCCCGCGACCAGTCCTTCTCCATCTGGAGGAAGCTCCCTGGACAGTCCTCGTTCTCGCTCGGGCGGGCGGTCGTGGAAGGAGACGCCGTCACTGCCGTGGCATTCGCTCCGTGCACGTCAAGCAGCCAGCTGCTGGCTGTCGGCTACGAGTCGGGGCGTTGCCGGCTGTACTCGGTCTCCGCCCGCGACACGGTCGACTGCGCCGCCATTGGGTCTGTTGCGCTGGAGGAGGCACCGTCTGCCTCCATCTCTCGCCTCGCCTGGTCTCCTCTCGTCACGACGGATGCCACGGCGGAAGGAAGCGCGCGTGTTCTACGGCTGACGCTGGCTGTCGGCAGCAGCGACCACTCTGTCCGCGTGTTCAACGTGGTGTGGGCAACGCGGAGCGGCACGTGAACGCGACTCGCGACGCTCCAGGCTTCCACATGAGCTGCAAGTGGACGTAAGTGCCATGATCTACTCGGAAATATTGTGCGTTGTGTTGGCTCAGTATGTTCTAACAGTGTGTCTCTGGTGCTGTCGGGATTCCAGGCTGCACCCACCTACTTGTACGTGACCTTGCACTGCATGTACTTGTTGATCTCGTCCTCGAGCACCTCGGCCTGCGTCGGGTACTGCTCCTTGACGTTGTCCAGGTCGGCGCGGCAGAGCACGTGGATCTGGACCCAGGAGAGCGCGACGGCCGTGGTGGACCGCTTAGCGCGCTGCAGCAGCGCCATCTCGCCGAAGTAGTCGCCCTTGCGCAGGATGCGGATGAACTTGCGCACGGGCGCGGAGGGGTCGAGCACGCCGACGGAGCCTTTGGAGCCGATGAAGCCCATCCAGTCGCCCACCTCGCCCTTGCGGATGAGCACGTCGTCCTGCATGTAGATGACGGTGCGCAGGTGCAGGATGAGCATCTCGATGACGGTGGGCGACACCTTTTGCGCCGAGAGGAAGGGGATCTGCGTCAGCATGTCGCGGTAGAGCTGGAACTTGATCTCGCAGATGAGCGCGGGCGACAGCTCGTTGATGAAGGCGTCGGCGTCGCAGCTGATGCTCTTGGTCTCGCGCCAGAGGTTCTCGTAGTAGCCGCGGATGCGGCGCATGAGGTCGTCCGGGATGCCGAGGAACCGGCAGCGCTCGTAGACCGTGATGAGCTTCTGGTTGTACGCCGCCTCCTCCTCGTCGAAGGACGAGATGAGCACCGCGACGGCGCCGAAGACGCTCGCCTGGATGAGGTTGCCGATGAGCATGAAGACGCCGACGGACACGGCCTCGGTCGCCGTGTACATGACGGGCGGGCTCGCGTTGAGGCAGCCGATGACGAGCGACCAGCAGAGCGCGTACAGCTCGCCGAGCCCCTGCGGCGCGAACGAGCCGTCGCGGATGTGCAGCTTCCACTCGTCGGCGACGTAGTGCCAGTAGCACGACAGCACGTGGCTCGTGACGAAGACGACGCCGAGCAGCCGCACGAAGCGCAGCACGCCGGCCTTCTTGGCGCTGTGCAGCCGGCGCGCGAGCTGGCTCACCTTGGCGAGCCGGATGACCTTGGTGATGCCGAACGCGCGGCTGTCGGTCGGGCTCGCGAGCTGCTCGAAGGGGAACCAGCCGAGGAAGTCGGGCACGGCCCAGGCGCTCAGCAGGTAGTTGGGCACCGTGTGGCGCGGGCCCGAGATGACCTTGCCGCGGCCGTCCGTGTAGGACGAGAGCAGCTGGACGCCGAAGTCGCAGGCGAAGACGACCGACCCGACGGCGTTCAAGACGCGGACGAAGGGCGTGTCGACCTCGAAGCCGATGGCCAGCGGCGTCAGCACCACCTCGACCAGGATCATGGTCATGACGAGGATGTCCCACGCGTAGCGCTCGGACGAGTCGTGCCGCAGCGAGAAGCGGTGGATGTTGTGCGCCGGGTCGCGCGCCACCAGCAGCTCCTCGGGCGACACGGAGTTCTTGAACAGGATCTGCGACCAGCGCGACCGCCGCCGCGCCTTGCGCTCGGGCGCCGACGCCTTGTCGCTGTCCGCGATCGTGCGCGTCGACAGGTGCCGCGTCAAGTTTTCGCGCTGCGTCAGCGGCGTCTCCAAGTGGAACCTCCTCTCCGGCACCGCGGGCCTGCCTGGCCGCTGCGCGAGCGTCGCGGTCGACCTGCTCCCGCTCCGGAGCTCGGTGCGAGGGGGCTCCATGCCCTCCGGCGTCTCGGACCTCGCCAGCAGCGCCGAGCCCAGCACGGCCAGGCCGATGCTGGCCTTTTTGGACGCCAAGGGGGCGACCTTGGGCGGATGGACGTCGTGCGCGGCCTGTGGGGCGCCCAGCTGGCCGCTCGAGGGCGGAGGGGAGGCGTCCATCTCACGGAGCTCGTGGTCGCGGAGCTCGCGGTCCTCGTCGCTTGCAAGTGGGGGCAAAAATTCCCGGCCCGAGTCCGTCGCGTCCATCGCTATCCGCGCGAGCGAGTACGACGGGCCGAACACGCGCGGCTGCAGCGCGACGTTGGCCGGCGTGAGGTCGCGGCTGTAGCGGCCCGGCGGGCTCTGGGTCGCGAGGGCCTGACGAGGAGAGCGAGCAGCGCCAGTGAGCGACGGGGGGAGGGCGAGCGTCACAGACGACTGGTGCTCCGACAAGCCGACGCGCGACGAGAGGCCGCACCTCGACTTGGCGCTGCACGAGCGCGCTGAGGTCGTGGATCATGCGGTTGGTGGCGCGCAGCTGCGCCTCCATCTCCAGCATGCGGCCCTCGATGCGAGCGAGGCGGTCGTCTCCACGGCCGTCGACGGCCGCGTCGGCGTCGGCGGATGGGTAGGGCGCTTCTTCCAGCAGACCCTCCTCCTCCTCCTCCTCCTCCTCCATGCTGGCGGCAGCGTGCATGCGTCCGCACAAGCAGCCACCGAGGGATACACGGACCGACTGAGAGCCGAGTCGAGTGCGCGAGTGCCAGCAGCCTCCTCTGGCGCTCTCTCGCCTTGGCACCTCCCGTAACCGCTGCTCGCTGGAACCGGCAGCGTCCTCGGCCCTCCAGCGGGTCCCCAGCGGGTCCCCAGCGGGTCTCCAGCGCGTCCGAAGCGCCAGGAATAGCGGCGTCTCTTGACTGTTAGCGCCAAAGATACCAGTCGGACCGCAAAAGGAATGCAGCCGGACGACATCCCTCGCCCTCCGCCAGCCGCGAATGCCGACCCGGAGCCGCAAGACGCGTCCGCAGACGCCGAGCGCGTGCGCTCGCTGCGCTCGGCCATCGACGCCAAGCTGCGCGAGCAGGGCGTCTACGAGCAGATCCGCGACCTGGTGCGCGCCAGGGCGGCCGAGGCGCGAGGCGCCACCTCCGAGGCCGGCGAGGCGTCGCCGTCCGGGGACGCGGACAAGGAGAACGTGCTCCACCAGGTGCTCGAGAGCGACATGGTGCAGCGCATCGTCGAGGCGGTGCGCGCTGGGGACGCGAAGGACGTGGCGGAGGCCGCCGGCAAGGCCCAAGGCAGCGACCTCTGCCTTGCGGCGCCTCCGCCTCTGGACGAGGGCCAAGGCGCGGATGCTGCGGCTCACGTGCTGTATCTGAGGCTCTCGGGCGGCAAGGCGTTCGTCGACCAGCTGATCGAGGAGGGCGAGGACGGGCCGCCGCCGCCAGTGACGGCGAGCCACGTGGGGTCGGTCCTGGCCTTCTTCCGGGTGGTCGTGGCCTTCCAGAGGCAGCGCCAGCGCTCCCGAGACGTCCTGTGCGCCGTCGACCCGGCGTTCGACGAGCACTTCCGCTTCCGCATCGACGCTAGGCCGGCGGCCAGGCGCGCGGGCCCGCCGGACGTGTACGACGTCGAGGTGGCGGCTCCGTGGGAGGCGCTGTGCCGGACGGACGAGCCCGTCCAGATCCACCTGCTCAAGGTCGTCAAGCAGCTGCAGCGGTGGGCGCCGCCCCCCGGCGAGGCGCAGTGGCGCGAGCTGTCGACGGAGCTGGTGGCGGTGCACCGCCTCGACTGGCGGCGGGTGCTCTGCTCCGGCCTCCCGATGGTGCACCTGCCCGTCCAGCTCGTGGGCGCCATGAAGACCCCGGTGGGGACGCTGGACCTCCGCGCGGACGTGCCGCACTGCAAGCGGACGGCGCGGATCGCGCACGCGGCGGCGGCCATGTTGGGCAAGCAGGCGCTGGAGCAGAACGCCCGCAGCCACGCCTTCTTCAAGTACGCCAAGCACTGGTGGGAGGAGTACCGGTCCGAGACGCGCCACGTCGACGGCCGCGTGGACGGGGGCGCGGCGGCGTCCGCGGGCGAGGGCGAGGACCCGTACGCGCAGCTGCTGGCGCACGTGAGCGCGCGGCCGCGGCTCATCAAGCTGTTCGCCGAGGACGAGGAGGGCAGCTACCGCATGGTGTGCCGCTTCCTGGCGCGGCTGCGAGCGCCCTTGGCGGTCCGCTCGCCCTGCGAGGCCGCGCGCTTCGTCAGCCTGCTGCCGCTCGAGACGCGGACGCTCGTCGGCGGCTCGCGCGACGAGAGCTGGCGGTCCCTCGCGACCATCCTGGCGCTCAAGAAGGGCGACGCGCTCGACCACGCGGTAGGTCCCGACGCGCCTCGCTCGTGCAGTAGGGAGGGAGGGAGCTAATGCCAATGCCGCACGATCGTGACGCGCCGCCGCAGCTGCTGCTCGCGTCGCTGCTGCTGGGCTGCGGGCTGGACGCGTTCGTCTGCATCGGCACCGTGTCGACGGCCAGGGACGCGCCCAAGCGGTCGCAGCGGAGCGCGTCCGCGTCCACCCCGACTCCGTCCGAGGTCGGACACGCGTGGGTCCTCACTCGATCGGCCGCCGCCGACTCGAGCAGGTGAGTGGGCTACTGTATCGCGGCCGTGGCCGTGTGCTACCGGTAAGTCCACCGACACTAACGCCTGCTGCTGTTTGGCGGCAGCACGGTCGTGTTCTGGGATGCCGTGTCGGGGGACCGGCAGGAGGTCTCGAGCGCGAACCGGCGGAAGGTAAGCGCCTACTGCTCGGTCGACTGCGCGTTCAGCGACTCGCAGCTCTTCGCCAACGTCCAGCCGCGCCGGCGGTCGCTGCTCGAGACGGCGTTCGCGTTCGAGGACGAGGCCAAGTGGAAGCGCATGGACGAAGAGCTCATCTCGAGGCTGCCGCTCGCCCAGCAGCCCGTGTACCTGTCTCCGCCGGCCGTGGGCGCGGTCGCCAGCCGGGAGCGGGAGTGGGCCGCGGCGCTGCGGCGCGACGTGACGTCTCGGCGACGCGCCAACGCGCTGCTGACGACCTGGAGCGACGAGCTGGGCTTCCTGCTGCTGCCGGCGCTCAACGCGTACGAGCTGGAGCGCCTGTACGGCGTGGCGCAGGTCGAGAACGCCTTCTTCCAGCAGAGCGTCACGCGCTTCGTGCCGGACGGCCACACGTTCCAGGGCGTGCCGCTGCTCTTCACGTGCGCCGCCGTCGAGGACGCCGTCGAGAGCGCCATGCGCACCGACGCGCTCGTGCAGCAGCTCGTCGAGCTGCACGCCCGCTCCGCGCGCTTCGGGCTCGCTGTGCGCTGCTTCGCCTACGCCGACGGCACGTTCGCCACGTGGGCCATGCTCGCCGCCAGCTACCAGACGGCGGCGTGACCTGCTCCCTACCAGACGTCCACACGCTTTGGAACATCGGCTTGAAGGCATCGATTTGGGGTTCGGCAATAGATTATAATGGCTTTGATCGGTGCTCACGGAGCGACCGAGAGGCGGCGTTAGCTGGCCGTGTTGCTGCCCCACGGCGCCCGAGCGACCGGGTCGAGCCCCGCGGCGTCGGCGGCGACGAGGACGGCGGGGGCGCCGGCAGCCGCGTCGGCGGACGACGACACGGACGAGGGCGACAGCGGGCTGTTCTGCTGGTGCAGGAGCTCCGCGGCCCTCGGGTCCATCACCTGGATGGTCGAGCTGACGGCCAGCAGCTGCAGCAGCACATAGTAGCAGAGGCGCGTGAGTGTTTGCGACGGCTCCGACCAGCGCTCAGGTCTGCAAAGGAAGCGCCACGGACCTTCTCGAGCGCGTTGATGAGCTTGTGGATGCTCTTGTACGACCGCTGGGGCTCCAGGATGATCTCCGTCAGCCGCTGCAGCGTGAACGGCGGGCTGCGCCACGGCACGAGTCAAAGGACGGTGAGCGCCGGCAGGCGACGCAAAGGGCGACTACAAAGAGCGAGCCGCCCACCCGTCGAACGTGTTGAGCAGCTCCGTGACGCTCGCGCAGCGCTCGGCGTGGCGGCCCGCGCCGCTACCGCCGGCCTCGGCCGCCTGCAGCAGCTCCAGCGCCGCCTTGAGCTTGGCCAGCAGCAGCAGCTTGAGGTGCGGCCACGCGTAGCAGGGCACCCCCGTGCGGCGCATCTCCTCCAGCACGCGCTCCAGCACGGGCGAGAAGCCGGTCACGTGGCCCGCCGCGAACCCTGCCAAGCCACGGAGCAACGGCTGCACGGTCAGACGCCATCGGGAGGCAGCGCGCTGCTTGGAGGCTTCGTGAGGATCGTACCGGCCAGCTCGCGCTCGTTCTCGCGGATGATGTCCTCCGTCGCGACCATGGTCGCCATTGCGCTGCGGTGAAGGAGCTGGCTGGAGCTGCGTCGTGGGTTCTGTGTGGGTCTCGTGGGGCGGAAGCGCGAGTGAGAGAGCGGGGGACGACGGCTGCCTGCTGCCGCAGGATGACGCCTTTATACTTGCTTTCAGTATCGACACTGAAGGGAGCTCTTGGTGAGGAAAGGAGATGGGGTATTTTTGAATCGGCGGCACCACGTCACCCGTTCGCGCGACCTTCGAGCCACCTGCGTGCCACAATCAACCGCACCGCAATAATTCGAGGCGATAGAAACGCATGGCCAGTGACGCGCGCGTGGCTTTGGCGCCGTCATCCAAGTGGCTTCATCTTGATTCTTAGTCAGTCGATACTGAACTTCAGTAACTGAAGCCAAGCCTCCGTTGCCAGTCGTTCATACAGTACTTCAAGTACGTATCAATGCAAGCCGTTCCAAGATGATCTGAATCTCCTAAACAACCTGAACAACACGGTAGTACTGTATGCAGGTACAGAACCGTACCCACCAAGCCAAGCCGGGGAATGGAACGATGGCTCACAGTCTCTGCCAATGAACCACTGGCACCGCACGGGCTCCTCTTGCGGTCACGGCTTCCTAATCGCCGCTCTCGGCACTCGAGCTCAGTCCAAGCCAGGCCTAAGCGCGAGAGGACGGGAACGCGGCGACGAAGCCCTTGCCGATGCAGTGGAGGACGTCCGGCGCCGTCATGGACCGCTCGTGCTCCTTGAAGGCCAGCTCCGCGCTACCTCGGCACGCAGCATGATGGATCGGTCACAATGACGAAAGAGACAGCAAAGTCTTTGAGGACAAAGAGACGTACCTGGCGCGAGTCACGAGGGATCCTCCGTACGCCGCGAGCAGCAGCGGGTTCCCTGAGAACTCTTGCTCCGACCTGAGGACGTACACGCCGATGGGTTGAGCCTGATCTAATGCAGACAGCATCTACAGTTGACAGCCAGTAAGGCTCACTGCCAACTCCACCGCAGGACTCACAGCTTGAGATGGTGCGTCCATGCGGCAAAGGTGGCGATCGCTCCACTTAGAACCTGGCAGACGCCAGCACGGCCGTGTCAGTATCGGGTAGAGGCGATGATTAGACTCCTGTGGGTCCGTCGACGTACATCGCCCTGTCCGCCGCATCGACGAGGGCAGCCGAATTCTTGGTTGGTGATCGCTGATCGTCCAGTAAGCGCACCACGTTAGGCCCATCCATAGGCAGCCATATCATCATCGTATCAAACTAACTGGTCCGTCCGTCCGAGATTGTATCGACGGCTCCTTTCTGGACGACGACAGGGTACTCTAGCCTGCAATGCGGCATACAGAACAAGAGTAAGCCCCTCTGAGCTCTGACCGCCCTAATTGCACGAACAGGGTGCACTTACGCTTGGCTCAGCCGCTCGGGAGCAATGGCGGACGCTTGCTTGACGTCCACGTCCGGCAGCAGCCCTATCGCCGCGCACAGTCGAGCGTACTCCATCTAGTACGCACCGATAGTCCGATTGTCAGCTTCCTTCTGGCCCTCGCACCACGCAGTGTGGGCTGCATGCGTCGTACCGCATTGGGGGTGAGCACGGCCTTGGCGTACCCCTTGATCGCGTCGGGCGTCTGGCTGACCAGGAACAGCGCGTCTCCGTCCAAAACTACCGGGACGCTCGCCTCTCTCGCGAGCCGGATGAGCTCGCGCGACACCTCGTGGACCGCCGCGTCGCGGCCCAGCCCCGGGCCAATGACGAGCGCGTCGATCCTCGGAAACACCTGCGCGATCCTCTCGGCCGCGGACGCCAGCTCCGCGCCGCGCTGCGCCGCCGGGAGGCCCTCGACCGACGCGTCCGAGCGCAGCAGCGGGTGCACGATCAGCTCGGGGCTGTAGCTCTTGATGGGCACGGCGGCCTCGGCCACGCAAAAGAGGTGGCACAGGTCGGCGCCCGTCTTGAGGCTCGAGATCCCAGCGTAGAAGGGCGCGCCTGTGTACTCGAACGAGCCGCCTACGACGCCCACGCGGCCTGGAAGCGCGCGCCAACGGGTGGACGCGACCGCCCTGGCGAACGTCAGAAGGACGCCACGGACACACCGGCGGACGGAACCCGCTGCGGACAGACGCAGTAGGGAGGGGCGCGCTCTATGGACGCACCATGCTGGCCCTTACGCCAGTCGTTCGAGAGCGACGGGATCACGCGCTGCGCCACGAGCTTCCGCATGTCTTTTTCGCCCATGTTCTGGTCTGCCATGTCAGTGTGGGGAGCTCCTTGACCGACTCAGATGGTCTGTTTTTAGCCAATCGTTCTCACGCAAAAGTGTTTTCGACCAATCACAGGCAAATTGAAGTGTCAAATGCAACCTGACGCCAACGGTCGCACTGACGGATCTCGCTCGTTGAAGAGTGTCCGCTGTCCCCAAGCATGAGCAGCTACTTCGCCGACTCGGAGCGCCGCTGCACCGGCTACGACGAGTATGAGGGCGTCTTCGGGCCGCTGGCGCCAACTTTCTCTGGCCGTCAGGTGCGCGAGCGGTTCCCGGGCCATCGCCACGGCCCACGGGCCGCGGGCAGCCGTTTCCGTGTCGCTCGCCGGTCTCCGCCGGCCTTCGACCGGCGCGCGGCGTACCTGGCTCGCCGAAGCGATAGGAAACAGCGACAGCGAGTGCCAGGGGACCGCGAGGGCGATGCGAGCCTGTCTGAGGCGCCTCCACTTTCCGCTGTTGCGATTGGTCGGCCCGAAGGCGAGCGACAGCAGGTGTGGCTGCCGTCGCGCAGCTTCGCGTTCCGCCAGCGGTCGGGGAAGCTAGACACGCGCGCCATCGCGAGGCTCGACCTGGAGAAGATCGCGGCCACCACGGACGTGGAGGCGATCCAGCGGCACCTGGAGAACCTGGCGTTCGCGGACGTGACGCTGGACGACGTGCAGCAGTTCTCGGACGCGTACTTCCTCAAGCTCTTCCAGGTCGCCCAGCTGACGGTCGAGTACTTGATGCACGTCCAGGACTCGCTAGCCGACCACTCCGAGAGCCTCGAGTCCCAGTGCGAGCAGCTGCTGGGCGAGTGCCAGCAGCTGGAGGCGGACAACGACAAGCAGGAGACGGAGATCGCCGGGCTCAAGCGAGAGATCCGCCAGAAGCATCGGACGATGGCTACGCTCGAGCTCATGCTGCTCAACGCCTCGGCCAGGAAGCTGCCGGTCACTGCTGGACCTGGCTGTCGTGTCGACAGCGGCAAGGAGAATGCCTCCAAGGAAGCGAACGCGTTGCTGGAGGAGCTGTTGGCGCCAAGCGGCCAGGACCAAGCCACGGACCTCCAGCGTGAGTACAGTGCAGTGATTGTATCGGCCCAGACCAGTGGTGCGTAACCCACTAGCTGATTCGCTGACGCTCCCTGTTTGTTATGCGTTTGGATCTCCAGCAATCGAGTGCGTTCTGTGCGAGAAGCGGTTCGTCTCGGTCGAGTACCTTCTTCGCCATCAAGAGAAGAAGCACCAACGCAAGCGCAGGCAATCGCATACTGCGTTCAAGAAGAAGAAGAAGACGACGAAGACGTCTCGATCTTCATCTTCATCGTCTTCCGGGGCGTCTTCGTCATCGTCTTCGAGTAAACGAGCGCCGCGGAGGGACTTTTGTCCGCCGGCCGCCCCAGTACAAGCCGCGGCAGCACCTCCGCCTCTCCCAAAGGAAGTGCTGGACGCCCTCGAGGAGAAGAACCAGCTGGCGCGGCAGCTCGTCGAGCTACAGGGCCAGGTTCGGGCGGAGCAGGAGGCGAGGGACTCCCAGCGGCGGCAGATCGAGACCCAGCAGACCCACCTGACGACTCAAGTGATGGCGCACTTCGGGCAGCTGCAGAGCGCCCTCGCGGCCATCGAGCAGCGGCAGGAGGCGGCCAAGCACGACATGATCAAGCACACCGAGGACGCTATCAAGCGCATGCAAGAAGAGGTTGCCGAGGCGGCGAGGCGGGCCAGGAAGGGGGCCGTGCCCCGGGTCGGAGCGCTCGAGAGCGACCAGGAAGACGCCGCCCTCCACCCCGTAGACACGGCCAAAGTCAAGGGCCCGGGCGCCGAGTGGGGGCAGCTGGAGAAAGTGATGGACACCTTCCTGCGGGCGCAGGCGCTCAAGCAGCAGGAGATCGACGCGCTCCAGCAGCAGAACGCCAAGCTGGCGAGCAGGGCGGTCAAGCGCAAGAAGCCGCGCCGAGACGTGTCTGAAGTGTCCACGACGCTGCTGGCGATGGCGGCGCTCGACGCGGCTCGGTTTGGGGTGGACTACGGCCAGAATCCGCCTGACTCTGAGCGGATTCGCGCTGTGGCGAGGCCCGCGGTAGACGAGAAAGTCGTCCAGACGGACGACGAGGAGACGAAGTCCGCGGCCGCTGCTTGCGCTGACACTGGTCCTGTTGGTGCCGTTGGAGCGGCTTCAAGCGAGCAAGTGCTGCAGAGCTCTGTGGTTCAGGCGCGTTCAACTCGGAAGCCTCTGGAGAAGAACCCGTCGGTGCGAGTCAGTGGGAAGACGATCAACGTCAAGGTTGTATCGAGTCGGCCGGAGGGTGGAGAGGAGGCAAAGCGAGCGCTGACGGCGCGTGAGGAAAACCAGAGGCAAGCGGCGACGCGAGTCATTGGGAGAGCAGTTCAACGCTACTCGCGCTCGAGAGGCCTCGTCCAGCAGCCGAGCTGGCAGCTCCAGATCCTCGTCGCTAGTCTGGAATTGTCGCTGCATCGGGTGGAGCTGGGGCGGATCCGCCGCGCTCTTGGCGACCGCGTTTGTCTGCAAGTGACGCAAGGAATGACGGCGGATCGGCTGCGGGGCATGGTCGCAGAGGCGCTGTCTAATGCTGGGAGCCGAGACAGCGTCCAGGCGTTTGACTTGGAGGCCGACGACGACGAGGACGGTGGCAGCGGTGGGGAAGGCGTCACAGTGGACCGCGTGGTGCTTCGCCACCGAAGCACGGGGGCGGAGCTGCGTGGCGAGGTCGCTCAGATCCATCTGTTCGAGAGGGAGCTCGAGGTGCGAGTCCTGCCGATGGCAGAGGCCATACTCCCAGCGGAAGCCCCTGGTCCAGCACAAAAAGACATCGACCGCAGGGTGGCTCGACTCCAAGCCCGAGCACGAGGGGTTATCGCCAGGCGGAGGCTTCAAACGACGAAGAGCAAGAGCAGCCAGAGAGCTGCTACTGATGGTCTGAAGACTCCACACACGGCTCCTCTGTTCGACTGCCGCGCCATCGACGCTACTGGTCACCCGGATGGAATGTCATTTCGTCTGTCGGTGCAGTACGAGCTCACAAGTCGTCGACTGCGTTCGGCGGTGCGCAGGCGCCTTGCCAGCTATGAAATCGGCGCCGACGCTGCTTTGATGGACGCTAATGGGCGCCCGTCCGATGAAAGCGACGACTGCGATCGATTGAGCGCCGACGCTGTAGCCTTGTGCCTTGGCAACGTGGAGTCGGAGAGGACGAAGCTCGCTCTTGAGGTGCAGCGGAGGATCTCGCAGCTCGACACGCGTACGAGCGCGCTAGTGGAGGAGGAGAGCGCGCTCGCGGTCGTCAATGACGGAGGTGCAGATGAGGAGCAGCAGCTTCGCACCGCCCGCCGGCGCTTGGACAAGCTCCTCGTGGGCATCCGAGCGTCCGACCCAGCTGGAGCGAGAGACGAACGATCTTGTGACGACGATCCAAGTCTTCTCAATCAGCTCATCGACTCGGTCTTTCCCCGATCACAAGCCGAGTCGGTCGTGGTGCCAAGAGCTGACGAGCGGGAGATCACCGACGCGACTTTCAGTGCTGCAGCTCCAAGGGAGTCGGTCGAGTCGAGTGAGATACGAGCTCTGGCGGACGCGTATGAGAATTCTAGCGACGTGCTCCCCTTCGATCATTCCGAGGCTCCGGTGTCCAAGATCCCCACGCCGTCGACCACCCACCGGGCCGCGGACGTCTCGGCCGTGGCCGCCCAGCAGCCAGTCTCCAGACTGCGCCACGCCGAGCGCAGCGTCTCCATCGCCCAGACGATCTCTGCCGTGGCTGCTGCTGCTCGCAAGCCTACTAGTGATCGCCCTGGCACGCCTACGCCCGATCCAGACTCTAGCTTGGACTCTGGACGGGGCTCTCCGCCGCCCGATGCGCCAGTTCCAACGTCCAAGATGATCTCCCCGTTCTCCAAGACGCCGCTGATTTCAAGGCAGGCGAGGCGAGGGTCTGGATTCGAGAACGCTCGGTGATTGAGCGCTTCAGTGGTGGGAGATGGAAAGTGTCGGTTGATTCTGCTCTATCCACATCGGTGCACCCCACTCCCTGCTCGTTGTCTGCCCTCCTTCTCTCCTACTTGAAGCACTATGCAGCGCAATGGCTGGTCGCGCTCACAGCAGCGCGCGCCTTCCACCGCTCGGGCGTCCTGGCACCTGCGAGAGCGACGGTAGCGCCCTACTTCTGGTGGTGGAGCTTGGCGCGGCGGTCGCGCACGGCGGCCGCGAGGTCCTTGAGCACCTCCACCGTCGTCTCCCAGCCCATGCACGCGTCCGTCACGCTCTTGCCGTACTCGAGCGGCTGGCCCGGGATGAGCGACTGCGCGCCCTCCTCAATGTTGGACTCGAGCATGACGCCGATGATGCGCTCGTCGCCGTCGCGCAGCTGCGAGGCAATGTCCGCGGCCACCACCGCCTGGTTCTTGTGGTTCTTGCGCGAGTTGCCGTGCGAGCAGTCCACCATGACGTTGTCCACCAGATTGGCCTTGAGCATGAGCGCCGACGCCTGCGTGGATTGTGCCGACCCGACCCGACACGGTCGTTCGTTTGTTCGTTAGTGACGCATCCGTGCGGTGCCTTCAGAGGCAGCGTACCTCGTCAATGTGCTGCTTCTCAAAGTTGGGGCCGGTCTTGCCGCCACGGAGGATCGTGTGGCACGTGTCGTTGCCCTGGTGGAGTTAGACACGCCAGGCGTTAGATGGTGCATGCACTCGTAGCGTCACAGGATGCTCCAGCGCTTGCGTACCGAGGTGTTGACGATGGCCGCGAGGCCCTGCGTGCTCACACTGAGGAAGCAGTGCGGGTTGCGGGCGGCAACGACGGCGTCGACCGCGACCTGGCTGTAAACGCGCATCGCCAAGGGTCAATGCGCGCCCAATGCACAGCGAGGCGAGGGTATGAGGGCGCACAAACGTACAGCGCGCCGCCCGTGCCGTTCTTGAAGCCGATGGGCATCGACAGGCCCGACGTGAGCTCGCGGTGCAGCTGGCACTCGGTCGTGCGCGCGCCGATGGCACCTGGGCACGAAGGAGCAAGGGAGCGAGCGCACTCACTGGTCAGTGGGCGTCGTGGCGGTACGAGCCGCTGGTGCCTCTAGAGCAGAGCCGCACGCACCCCAGCTGACGAGGTCCGAGATGAACTGGGGAGACATGGTGTCGAGGAACTCGCAGCCGGCCGGGAGCCCGAGCTCGTTGATCTGCGCGAGCAGCTCGCGCGCGACGCGCAGGCCCTTGTTGATGTTGAACGTGCCGTCGAGGTCCGGGTCGTTGATCAGGCCCTTCCAGCCGACAGTCGTGCGCGGCTTCTCAAAGTACACGCGCATGACGATGAGCAGGTCGCTCTCGAGCTCCTTCTTGACGGCCAGCAGGCGCTTGGCTGCGAGCGCGACGAGACGCGTGAGCGTTAGCCGCCACGGATCGGCGAGGACCAAGGGCGTCGGACGGCGGGGCGCACCGTAGTCGATGGCCGCGTCGACGTCGTGGATCGAGCAGGGGCCGACCACGACCACGAGGCGGTCGTCCATGCGGCGCAGGATGTTGACCACGCCCTGGCGCCCGCTGTTGATCTGTGATTGCGCGCAGCCGTAGCCTTCATGAGCCCCCTCCCCTGTGCCCGAATGCCACTACCTGGCGGCTGCTAGCCGCCTCCGCTGCAACCTACCGTCTGGGCGATCTTCTTGGTGAGCGGGATCTCCTCGACGAGGATGGCGGGCGAGACAAGCGGGCGGATGGCCGTGATGCGCACGTCCACGATGGCCTTCCTGTCCGACACGCGCACGTCCTCGCTGGCCGAGCCGCTCGGGATGCGCAGGCGGCGCGCGGGGCCGTGCGGGTGCGCGCCGGCGCTGAAGAGCTCGTGCTCCGCGCCGCCGTGCTGCTTCCTGCCCTTGCCGCGCGGCTGCTGCGCCTGCGTGTCGCCCGGCAGCTGCCGGCCGAGCAGGAAGCCGAGGGCGCCGACGCTGCCGGCGGTGATGAGCGTCATGGTCGCGGCCAGCAGGCCGAGGCCCAGCGAGAGCGACGGCGGGAGCCCTCCGTCGTGGCCCATGGTGCGTGCTACGTATGCAGTGATGGGGTCGGAGGGGCAAAGGGCAAAGATCCGCTTTCGGACGCGTCGAATGCGATTGTGGTGGTGGCGCGACGTCCCACCCGTTCGTTGTTGGGAGACGCTCGAGCAGCATACAAAGATCAAGTGAAAGGTGGGATGCGCAATCCGAGCGGCGTGTGTGGACGACACCAGACGGCACCATACAAGGTCCAAGTGCGCCGGGCTGTCCTCTTGACAATTTCTTGTGGCGGGGGCACTCCCGCGACATAGTGCCCTACTCTAGCGTCACTCTTTCGCGCGACTGACAAATGGCAGCGTGAGCGGCTCACTCACGCGAGCACCTCAAAGCGGTTGGCGTCGTCCGGCTCCGACGACTCGCTCATGCGCACGCCGCCCTGCTCCGCGCCGCTCGTCTCCATGTACACGCGGCCGGTGCTGACGAGCCCGATGACGTTCAGCATCTCCGCCTGCTCGGCGATCGACTTGTCCAGCTCCTTGAAGGCCGCCAGGTCCGACACGCGCGGCGCGCTGCTCGTGTCGCTCATCATGCACGAGTTGCGCCGCGTCGTGTCCAGCGTCTCCTGCGCGCGCTGCGACATCTCGCGCAGCCGCGCGGCCAGGTCGCCGTCGCGGGCCTCCTGGGAGCTGCGGCGGTCCTGGCAGCTGCGGCGGTCGCGGTAGTCGGGCGCGGGCAGCGACGAACGGTACCCCTCCGTCTCCACCGGCACGCCGTACTCGCGGTTGTCGAAGCGGTCGTACTCCTCCATCGGGTCCGTCTCGAGTCGCGAGCGCCGCTTCTGCCGGCTGCGGTGCAGTGAGATGGGGCTCGGGGGCACGTTGCTCGCGCTCGACAGCTCGCTCTCGCGCGCTAGGTCCAGCGGGGACGGGTTGGCCGTCTCCGTGGGCGCCGAGTGCGGAGCATAGCCCGACAGAATCGACCGCTCGGGGAAGAACCTCCGCACCGAGCTCGCGCTGTTGTCGCTGCTGCTGAGCGTCGACAGCCGGTCGTTCGAGGCCTTGCTGTCCGCCTCGTCGATGTCGATGGACGACTCCAGGTACAGGTTGTCGTCCGACGAGTACTCCTCCGAGGCCTCGGCGCTCGGGTCATCCCTGCTGTGGTCCAGGTCTCTCCGCGCGTCGCCCACGCACTTTTTGCAGAACTTGGTCACCTCCGCCCGGCCCCCGGTCGGCGTCGACGAGTCGAAGCTGTCTGCGTTGAACGCCTTGGCGCGACTCGTGATCTCGCAGTCGCGGCACATGTTCTAGCCGCACAGCAAGAGACGGTAAGGCGCCTGAGAGGCTAGAGAGGGGAGCCCTCGTGCAGTTACTAGTCGTTCCTAGCGCCCACCTCGCCGCAGACGCCACACTGGAACCGGGGCCTCACGAGCGAGAACTTCTTGCCGCAGATGTAGCAGTACTTGCGCTCACTTGAGAGCCACCAACGCAGCGTCAGTCGCCGCCTTCGAGCAGCCCATACATAACCCACCAAACGTACGTACCACTTGGCCATTCGCTGGAGCCGGAGCCCCTCGGCCTGCCGCGCCATGTACTTGGCCTCCATGAACTTGTTGAGGTTGGCGAGGACCGAGGTGAAGGTATCGTGCACGAACTGCACCAGCCGGCCGGACGAGAGCCCCGCCAGGGACGACGTGCCCTGCCACGTGACGTTGGTCGTGCGCGCGGCCGCGTTCTCCTTGAAGAGCAGGATGCCGGCGACCTTGGAGCGCGCGAGGCCGTGCGAAGCCTCGAGCGACCCGCACTCGCTCAGCTCCACGGACTGGACGACCACGTAGCCGATCTCTTCGTGCGCGTGGTCCCGCATGATGCCTGTGGCCTGCGACGCGGCATCCGTGGCACACGCATGAAGCGTCAGTGAACACGTCAGCTCCCGTGAAGCGATCTCTCTCCAGTACACTGGCTAGGCACGAGCCGTACGCGGACGTAGCAGACGTCGCGGTTCTTGGAGAAGAGCCCGTGCGTGCGCGAGGCGAGCCAGTTGATGCCGAGGAAGCGAAAGGGCTCGCGGTCCGACCGGCGCTCGATCACGTGCAGCACGGCGGCGTCGAGGCAGTTCTCCGCGAGGAAGGTCGAGCTCCCGCGGAAGTCGGCCGTGTTGTCCGAGTAGAGCGCCGAGAGCGCGCGGCGCAGCGGCATGGACACCTTGCCGAAGCAGCGGAACTCCATGACGCGCTCCTTGCCGTTGCGGCGCCGGCAGTACGTGCGGATGCCCGTCTCGCGGAAGTGCCTCTGCGAGCTGGACAGCTTCCAGCCGGACGCGCCGTCCTCGTACGACATGGACCACGAGAGCCGCTTGATGGCGTCGGTGCGCAGCTGCTCGGCCTGCCGCCGCAGGAAGGCCTCCTGCTCGCGCGAGCACTCGACGCGCGGGAAGAAGCCGGCCGCCAGCGGGAAGCGCGCGCCGCCGGAGCCGCCGACACCGCCGCCGCCGCCGCCGCGCAGCCGCTCCATCATGCTCGGCCGCACCTGGTCCATGGCCTCCGCTGGGTCGCTGCCAACCGTAGTCCTGCCGGTGTGGGGGGCACGAATGATGGGGGATGACGCCCCTGCGCAACTTGGAGCTATTGGATTGGAAAGTGCCGGTGCTTCTCTTGGGTTCAGTATGGGATCTCTTCGAACAGAGAGCGCTTTGCACTGTCTCGCCAAAGAGACGTTGGGACAACAGACGTTTGTCAGTTCCACCCACCTCTGCCTCCGATTGGTGGAAAAGGCTGGATAGGCTGAAATCAAGGTGCCAGACGCAGGTTGTTGTCGCGAGTCGACGAAAATACCCTAAAGTTACCGTTCCAACCCATCGGTCGGATGGAACCCAATCCATCAACTCCATGGTCCATGCGGCGTGCCGCTGGTCAATTTGGCGTGCCGCTGCGGTACATTACAGACCGGAAGCATTCGCCAAGCAGTGGCGGCCACAAGACACGGGTTGGGAATCCATCCTGTGTCCAGGACGGGCTCAGCGTCCGGTGTCAGAGGCCTGAACATTAGATTTTGTTGGGAGAGACTGACTACTTGCGTTCATTCAGCAAGTCGCATGTGTGACAAGTGTTGAATACTTCAGTGTAATATCCTCAATGTTGAAGACACAAGGATGCATGCGCAGCATTGCATTTTGCGAAGCCTTTTACGCGGACGCCCCGCGGGCGCTGGCGCTGACCACCCCGGCGCGCACCAAGACGCCTGCGTGCCGGTGGAGCGGCGTCTCTGCCGTGCTCAGCGCCATGCCGAGCGTCCGCTGCTCCGACATGAAGACCCCGCGCCTGCCGGCCGCGAGCTGCCGCTCCGCCTGCTCGAGGAACGAGGCGACGCTCAGCCCCACGTGGCTGTCGCTCTGGCTCCGGTCGGCCATCGGCCGCGCGGCCGCCCAGCGCTCCGCCAGCCGGTGCATCGTCGCCGCTTTGACCTGCGGGAACACCGCGGCCTGGGCCAAAGCTGCCAGGGCGGGCGGCAGCGCAGCGGTGCGCGCGGCCTCGCCCAGCAGCAGCCCGCAGTGAGGGCACGCCAGCGACTGGTCGGTCGCGGAGACGGAGCTGCGTCGGCGGCCCTGCGCGCGGCAGCAGGCGTCGCATGCGGTCGTGGCCAGCTGCACCGCCGTCGCCCGGCCAGAGACGACGGCGAACACCAACGCGGTCGGCTGGGACTGGGCCCGGCCGTCGGCAGTGGTCTTGCGCCGCAGCAACCGGCCCACGGCGCGCACCTCGCTCTCTTCGAGCTGTCGCCGCCAGCGCAGCGGCTCGTCAGATATCTATCGCAGTCCATGCTGCGTATGTCCGTGGACGCGGCGCACCTGGTCGCTCATCAGCACAACGTCGTAGCTCAGCGGCGCCTGTTGCGGCCCTGTTGGCATTCGCGAGAGGAACGCCATCGCCTGCTCGCCGCTGCTCGCGAGGTCCCACTGAAACCCCTCCTTGCGCAGGACCTTCTCCACTGCTAGCTGCTGTTTGGAGCTCTTCTCGATTAGCAGCACGCGCGGCAGCTGGTCGACCAGAGCCGACAGACTCGCGTTCTTGGTGGCGGGAGCGACGCGACGCGGCGCTCCGCCAAGGCTCGACACGTGCACTAGCTTGCCAGAGTAGAACCTGGACACGCACGGGCGTTCCCACGACCACAGTGAGTGATACGTAGTGCCAGCTAGCCACCGCGGGCCTGGCCTGAGGCGCACATGAGAAACGTCGGGACTGCGAGGATCCGGTACTGCTCGACAAGGGCAGGCGACTCCGCGAGGTTGCACTTGACCAGGGTACACTTGAAGCTATACATCAGCGCAATAGCCAAACCACGCGTGCGAGTCATGTCAGTCACTCGTCGCTCCAACGAACCGTCACTATGCACGGGACCGGTACCGATCTCTGCCGGTCGCTGGGTTCGAGTCGTCACTCTCGTGGGCCAGTCTGGCGAACACTTGCTCGAGGATGGCTTCGGCAGAGCGCGACTGGTTGTCGTCGGCGCGCAGACAAGCGATGACGACGATTTCGTCCTTGTTTGCTCGCTCCTCGACGAAGTCGCGCACCCTTCTTCCCGGAAGGACCTGTAAGCGCTTGCCTGGCGCCTTGACTCCGCCTCCAGGGACAGCTAGCTCCGCGGAGTACCGCCCGCTAGCGTTCGTGAGAGGTCCGGAGCGCTGTAAGCTGGGGTTCTCGCCCACGATCTTCTCGTGGATCTCCACCGAACCGAGCCACTTGCCTGTCGCCTCGTTGCGAAGCCGACCGAGCGAATCGAGCGCGTCGTTCACTTCCAATACCGCCCCGCGCATTGTCGGCTTTGACCCGATCTCAAACCCCGTGCGAGGGAGCACCGGCACTTCGCGCAGCGTCTGGATGTGAGCCTTCTCGCGCCAGTCGCTGTCCGAGGCCGGCGTGACCTTGCAGCCCTCGTACGCGTCGAACGTGTGCTCGAGACCCGCCACAATCTCCTTGATCTGGCCATGGCCGAGGTCCTTGCTCCGCGGCTTCTGCATGCTCCGCTTCTCTATCGCGTCGAGCTCGATCTGCTTTTGCCGCTCTCGCAGCGTCGGCACTTGCTGGTCAATCAGCAGCTTGCCGCGAAGCGGCCCGTCGGTCGCTCGCCGGGCCTGACTGAGGTACGTCGTGGTGCGCCGAAGGCGCTCTCCGCAAGCAAAGTCGACCGAAATCCCTGCACCAGGAGCAAAGCTGACCGAGATGGCGCTGCGATCGCGGTACGTGAGCGCCAGGCTGTCGTTGAGGGAGATCTGGAGCGGTTCGGCTGGCGCAACGCCTGCGTGTTGCGCCTTGGGGTCCCACTTCCATGCCTGGCCGCGCAATCATTCGCAATTGTATGAGTTTGGATCGAAGAGAGGCAGCATGGACGCATTGGCGGGCGGCAACACAGCCATCGGAAGCGTGGTCAAAGAAGCTAGAGGTCGTACCCTCACGATGGTGTCATTGCCGTCGGTGATTATCCCGCCATCCCGTGACAGGATAAGCTTCGTGCCCCCCGGACGACCCGCAGAGCCGATCTAACAGGCATTTTGCGGCAAGGCAAGCAAGCGGGACGTGAATTGAATGCAAGCGCCGGGCCAAGTGCGAAGGCGCGTACCGCGTGCTCATCGAACGTGCCGAGAAGCGTTCGCCGTGCGTTGTCTTCGTAGAACTGGAAGGTGCTCTGGTAGTCGCTGATCCTGTTCGCGCACACTGCGACGCGGCCAGACGGGTAGCTGCACGATTCATTGGCGTCAACGAGAACGCGAGCTGCGTTAGCACCGCAGCCCTTGGCGCGTACCGGAACCCACGGTCCAGTCACCCAGACGAGCGCGCAGTTACTAGCAAAAGCCGCAGCCAAACTCGTCCAATTGGACGGCAACCTGGCCCGACGGGAAGAGCTGGGTCCGGGGCATGGTGCCCTTCGTTCGTGACGTGGGCGACCGCAGACAATCCCGCGCCACATGACTGCGGCACGAGCACGAATTCGCTATTTATAGCGTGTTCAAGCGTTTGTTCTTTACCTGAGGGGCATGTGCATTTTCAAGCGAGCCCGGTTGCAAGGGTTTCTTCAACTCGGATGACAGGCTTTCACAGTACCGGAGAATTTGAAATAGTTGCAGCATTCGTAAAAATTCAAACAGAATAAAAAAGTAGTGTCGTAAAAACGTAAAAACTCGGAGTTGGAGACCTGGAGTTGAAACACTCACAACCACCAATTCTGGCGCCACAATGTTTCGGGGCTGGAAAATCAATCAAGATTTTGCCCGAATATGACGCGCGGGCCGTACCACCCGAACCGCGTCAAACTCGAGGTATGTTCTAGCTTGTTGTGGGTTTGGT
>JAADXZ010000334.1:0-25960 GCA_023338055.1 Phytopythium mirpurense | reverse complement strand
TGCTGTCGCAGGCGGTCGAGGTACCAGATGCGCTTCCACGGCTTAAGCTTTAGATGCTTTTCGCGCAGAGCGGCGCGGAGCTCGACCTCGTCCTTGGTTTGGACTGGTGGCCCCGGTGTGGGGATGACTGGGCGCATGATACCGAGCGGCCGCTAAAACCTCTCCGCGTGATCTTGCGCGGCGCTGCGCACCACCCGCTCGGGTGATGGCGCGTGCGCGGGCTGCAGTGCTTCGAGTGCACGCTCCTGCGCCCCATCGAGATCGTTCGAGATCTCTTCACGCTGAGTTGCGTGCGGGCCACGACGGCCTCGACCCTCGGCGCATTCGCCCTCCTCTGCGTCGCTGTCGCGACTGCTGAGGGCTCCTGCCTCGCGCAGCGCATTGGGGTTGTGAACAACGTGGTCACTCCCCGCGCGCGAGCGCTGCTCTTCCGAGTCGGAAGGCTCGTAATCGACCTCGTCGTGGTCAGAGTGCTCGGACTCAGCCATGACGGCTCGCACGCGCTGCAGCCGGTCTTGCTGCAAGCGGTGGTACTCCGTGACGGAGAGCCGAGAGCGCTCGAGGTTTCCCTCTTTTCCGCTGTCCGCGTCGCCTGAGCTCGTTGTGCTCGGCGTCGACACTAACGTGTCCTGCGGTTGCAAGAGCGATGTATTGTCGTACGTGGGCGTGGCGAACAGACCGTTAACCCTTCGGGGCCGGAAGTCTGCATAATGCAGATTTGATCTATTTCTAATTCTGCATTATGCAGGATAAGTCGCAATTTATCTTGAAGTTTGCATGTGGAAGATGCTTACCCAACCCTATAAATAGAAACTCCAAGTCTGCCAATCGGAGGTAAAAGGGACAGATTACCGCGCAACCACACCCCCGTGCATGACCGGAACTGTCCAAATTTAGAAAAGTTTGAGCTCACAGACATCCGAAATATAGAGTTGTGTGGGCTAAGTATAAATTTATGGGATTCGACCGCTGTGAGCCACTCACCGCCGTTCTCCTCTCATTCGAGATTCTCCAGCCTCCCCAGCAAGGCACGCGAGGAGATGGTGGCGCCGGCAGGAAAGGCAGTCAGCGCAGCGACGAGCTTCTCGTGGCCCGAGGTGTGGCACGAGCTGCGCGGCGAAGGCTGGTACGCGCGGAAGCCCCCTGCTCGCAGCCTCGACACGCAGTTTCGTTACGTACGACCAGAAGGGAATCCACGCGGCCGGGCCGGAGTGGACTACTTCGTCGGAGAAGTCGCGGTTCTCGAGTACTACTCAAACAGTTAGGTCTTCGTCTTCTTCGCATGAATCGGCACGGACTCACGAAAGATCTTGTTACTTGGGCAGCTGCTGGTGTTCGTGCGCGCGGGGCTCTGAACGATGCCGCTGCAGTCGCTGAAGCCGCGTATGCAGGCCATATTCAAGCTGCTGAGTTGGCGCAGGTGTAAGGACAAGAAGCGCGGCCATCTCTGCCGAGCTCGCCAGCTGGGGGATCCAATGCGGCCCAGCCGGTTGTGACGACACGTTCGTTGCGAACTCGCGTGATATCCACTGCATCGACCGTGTCAGCCGTCTCGCGTTCAATCGCGACACGGCGAAGTGCGTCGACCGAGCTGTCGCCGTCTCCTGCCGATACATCAGATGCTGCTGGGTCTCTGCGCGCACCATCGACTCCGACGGCGCCAACTCCGCCAGCTGCAGCAAGAACACCATCTCCACGCGCAGAAGTTCCAGATGCGGTAGCGACGACGCCGACGATCGCAGCAACGGTGCGTTCTGTGAGTTTTCGACCGCGATACCCCTCTGTTCTGATCGCGGTGACTTCTGTTGAGCAGTCTGCATCATCCGGCGCGCTACCTGCCTCTCTGGCCTCATCTCCTGCTGTTCCTCATCGAGATCCGCGCAGACGGGCTCCAGGAAAGCAGCGGTGCAAACACCAGCGACGCGTGAGCAACTCAGAGGACGACGACGATGAATCCGACAACGCCAGCAGCGACGCAGACGACGCCATGTTCGTCGACTCCAACAGTGACGGTGAGTGGCAAAGTGATCGCATGTCGGCGCCCTTGGCGTGCCGCATTGTGGTCTCAAAGCTAATCGACGACGAGTGTTCCAATCGCAGATGACGAACAAGACATGTCAACTACTTCCGCTGCATTGATGACCGCGTCGGATGATGATCTGAACATGGTTGGTGACGGTCTTGACCCTGGTGCGCCGCAGTTCTTCAATTCCGAAGACGATGACGACGCAGAGGATGGAGGCGACGACTGGGGCTTCGATGTGGCCTCTGCTGGGACGGCAAGTGACATTGACGACCTCAACACCGCAGAAGCCGAGGCGCAAGCGCAGTTCGAGTTCGAGCTGTCCACGAAGTTCCTGGAGAAGTATGGGAGCTTGGACGCTGTCATCAGCGGCAACCTGAAGCGCGAGAAGATGCGTCTGTTCGGCGAAACGGGCTGGGAGAAGATCGAGACGCCAGACGTCAGCGACTACATGCAGACGCCGTACGTGCCGGTGGACAAGGACAGCACTTATGAGGGCCTCCGCAATGCGTATTCTGGACCAAGTGCAGACGCGCTTCGTGTCGGCCACTCTCCAGTTGCTCTGTTCTTCTTCTACTTGCCGGTGTCGCTGTGGCAGCACATCGTCGCGTGCATTAACACCTACTTCCGAGAGCACCTGAACGAGCACGCAGCGGCCGCCTACAAACGCTACAAGGAACGACGGCGTCGCCAACGACATCCCGCCAGTCCTGCGAAGTCCAAGCGCGACATCTTCCACGAAGTCAACAGCACCAGGCCATTCATGGCGTACGAGATCTGTCGGTTCATCGGACTGCTCGTGGCGAGGGTCATCGTTCCGAATCGTGAGAAGCTCTCCCATCACTGGAAGATGGTCGACGACGGCGCCATCCCGCGCGGCACCTTCGGGAAGTACATGGCTCGAGATCGGTTCATGGAACTGTCGCGAAACCTGCACTTCAGCGTGGACTCTAACAAGTCCAAGCTCGCAGCTGATCGCGCGTGGAAGATCAGAGATGTGGTGTCGACTCTGCAGGCGACGTTCGAGCGTGGATATGTCCCACCATCACGGCTGTCGTTCGACGAAGCGATGCTGCCGAATCGCTCGTCGTTCAACAAGATGCGGATGTACATGAAGGACAAACCCCACAAATGGGGAACGAAGCTCTTCATGCTGTGCAGTGCCGCATCGGCGTACTACATCCGGTGAGTTTTTTTTTGGTTGCGAAGGCGAGGTATTCTGCATCATGCTCACTTTGACTGATCCTTTGCTGTTCATCCGACGCATATATGCAGATTTGAGGTGTTCGTGGGGAAGAAGCAGCACGCAAGCGACCGCGATGCGATGGACCTGAAAACCGGACAGGCGGTCGTTGTGCGCAATCTCTTGAAGGTGTTCGGCGACAACGCAAAGGCAGACGGCATGCGGCTTGTAGTTGTCGACAGATTCTACTCATCGGTCACATTGGCTCTCCAGCTGCTGACGCTGGGATTCTACCTCGTGAACACGATCATGACCAACCGCGTCGGCTACTGCAAGGCGATCGTCGAGGAACGGAAGACCCGGCCGGCCAGCATCGACAGAGGGACGTTCTGCTTCACCGTAGCTAAGGACGTGCCGGAGATGAAGGCTATCCAGTGGTGGGACTCGAAGCCGGTGCATTTCCTCTGACGGGCGGCAGCATGCAGCTCGACCGTGTCGCTCGCAAGGACAAGTCCGGCCAGTTCCAAGAGGTCGCCTGCCCCCGCGCTGTGAAGGACTACCAGGAGCTGATGGGGGAGTGGACGTCAACAACCAGCTGCGTCTCCAGCGATGCTCGCTCCAGCGATGCATCCGGTTCACCAAGTACTACAAGTCTTTGGTCCTCGGGCTGATCGAAATTGCCATCGTGAACGGCTACATCATCCACAAAGAGTACCACAAGTCGAAGGAGTCGAAGCCGCTCACACACGTCAAGTACCTGAAGCGCCTTCACCACCAGCTGTGCTCCCTCGTTGACGCAGACATGTTCGAGGACAACACCTTCGGAAGCAACGTAGCCCCGGCTCGGGCAGCGCCGACGCCTCTTGATGAGGCTGGCAGTCACGGCACGCACCGAGTTCAGCTAACCGACGAGTGGCGGAACCAGGACACGCAACCCAAGCGCCGTCAGATCACGTCCAAGGTTTGCTCCGCTCTGAGCAAGAAGGGCGGTCGAGCAGCGACTACACCACACTACTGCGGTGAGTGCAGCCCTCGAGGGCGTGTAACGGGGTTACACGTGGCGTACCTGGGGTACGCCACAAGCACGCTGTAAATATTTGTATTTACACGTAAATACGGCGTGCTTGCATGTGATGTAAGGTACACCACATGGGAATGGTTTCTACCTGACTAGTGTGGCCTGCATTAGTCCTTGCCTATGTTAGGACAGCCTAGTTGTGGCTGGTCCTCGTTCTTTCAGTCTTTCCATTGGTCGGAAAGCCCGGGGCTTTCGACCAATCAGCGTGCACGGATGCACGTCGGGCTCTCACGTCCAGCCATGAGAGCCTGTCACAGTTTGTACTTAGTTTCAGAGGTAGAAACCATGGCGCCCGCCTGGCGGGGCGCCTTAACCTTTTTTCAATTCAGTTCTCAATTTTCCCTCAAATACAAAGACTTAGTTTCGGTTATTTGTAAAATTCTATTCGAAAATCGAATATATTTTATATTTAAATTACGCTTCCTATACTAAGCGCCAGTGTGAGTTTGTAACCGAGCCCGGTTACAGGATTCATCGGTTCACCAATCCAGTTATCAAGCAGCAACCACTGTCCCCGCGGCTGCTCCGGCTCATTCATGGTCGACTTGACCTGACCCATCCACGGAACCAGCTCCTGTGGGGCGGGTTATTGCTTGGGTACTTTTTCCTTTTTCGGCGGTCAGAGTACCTGTTCGTCGGTCGACGGTTCCACAAGTACATCATTCGACTGCGCGATTTCAGGCTCCTGGATCGTGACGAACGGCCCACAGATCCAAGGAAGGCAGTCATGGTCGGCATCACTCTGCGAGGAGCCAAGTATTATCAGTACGGCAGACAAGAGGTTCGCTTTCATCGGAAGTCGGGATATTCAGTCCTCTGTCCCGTGCGGGCAGCACGATGGGTGCACAAGGCAGCGGCGACCTACTCGACAAGACCAGAAGATCCAGCGCTCTCTACATTTGAAGGTGGCATCACGTCCAGCAACGTCGCCACAGCAATCAAGACAGCAGCAGCTGATGATGTTCTTGATCGAACACTATTCTCAACGCAGTCCGTGCGAATCGGAGGTGCAACAACACTACTCAACGCAGGTGCGGACCGTTTGGCAATCAAATTGCTTGGACGTTGGTTGTCGAACGCGTTCGAGGCCTATCCAGTCCTGACAGCAGATGGATCAAGTGGTCTCGCTCGACTGATGTGTTGATTTCGGCCTAGCCACCTCAGCCAGCCACCGTGACCTGTCTCGACGGCAACATCATTTGGGGTAGCCGCCGCGCCACACCCCGGTGTGGCAGAATGACACGGTTCATTTGCCCCAAGATGCGGTTGTTGGAGACGTCTCCCAGAGGCAGCAGCCGCCGGAGTAGGGCCATTGGTGGCTCTGCTTTGGGACGGTTCAGACTACCAGAAATGGAGGGCAGCGTGCAGACTCAAGCATTTCTCGTCAAATCCAACCAATTGGGGCTGTATTGCAGCAAAAGGTGGAGTCAAACCGCTGATGATGTTGACGCTCAAAGGCCCGAGGCAGCAGCAGACCCAGTATGCGTATGCGTTGGCGAGTTTGTCGGTGGTTCGAGTCATCCGGAGCTCGATCGCGGCGGCCGGCGCAATTGTCCCCTTGGTCGAAATGGCCTGGATATACTGGCAGTATCAGAAAAGCAGCATGTGCGTTGAAGCAGCTGGCGCAGAGCGACGACGTCTTGGTCGCCATTGGGACTGCTGGAGACAAAAGTTTCTTCGGGACCAAGATGTGGTGGCGCATAAGGCTCTTTCGCTGGTGCTGCTGCGCATCATTAGCGTGAGTTCTCCGGGAAGCGCAGTGGGAAGACGACTCAATAGACGAATCGGAAGCCGACGAGTGAACGGTTCATCGAATTAGTATACTTCGACGTATATTAACCTGCTGCGATTCGTACAATTGTGTGCATGACCAAAAGCATATAGAGGAAGAACGTGTCGTTTTGACCTCGTGCGTTCGGCATACAAGTTTGTAGCGATTGTCTCCAGTGTGACCACTGAATCGGTCGCAGAAGTCGAGCATGTCGCTCGAGCGATGGTGTCAGCTCATCGATCTCGCGCTTTAGCTGCCTTCTAGCAAAGTCGGCCAGCTCGAACGTCTCGTTCAAGTCTGGACGGTCTTCCATAAGGGCGTCAATGCTTGAAGGTGCGCGACTAGGTTGCGAGCGCGCTTATGATGGTATGCCTCGCTAGTGGATGGTCTGTGCTGTCTAAGATCTCCCGGAGGTGGGCTGGGTCGGACACCACCGAGTACAGAAGCACGGCTGGACTCGTCGTCGAGAGGTTGTACGCCTTGAAGAGCTCCTCCTGCATGTGCTCAAAGTACCGCATGCGCATCAGGTATTATGATAAGACCAAACTCACACACTGGGTCCTCGTCTGTCGTCTCAAATAGCGGGTCGGTACCCGGTGGTTGGCTATGGGTCCCCACCGACACACGAGCCGAAGCCGTGTGTCGGCAGCCTTTCCAACCACGATTGAACAGTTGCAGCTAGCGTTAGCGCACACCTCGCCGGAACGCTGCCAGCCGCCTCGACCCGGTCTTGCCCTCGAGGCCCCTACGTAGCAGCTCCAATATATCGCGAGCGGCGTTGACGTCCTGGTTCCAGAGTTGGGCCTTGCAACGGCTGTTGTGACAGCGCAAGACATACCGGCTAGACGTCAGGACGATCTTCCTGTCCGCCAACCGAGGGTCCCGGAACTTCCGCATCTCCTCGATCTCCTTCATGTCCTTGTTGATTGGCCGTGCCTTGAGTCGTACGTCGACCTCGCCCTCCTTGCGACGCATATTGACAAACAGTTGAGCCGGGCGGAGCCGCTTGTGGCAGTCGAAGTAGACTTTGCTTGTGCGATACTCGTCCATCGGAAGGACGGTCGCACGTTTCTGGAGCGCGCGGACAAAGCCCTTGACAGGTCCCGACAAATGGCCTTTGATCCCATCGCGTTGTGACCAGCCCCCGTACGCGATGCACACATCCTTGCTAGGCGTAGGAACGATTCGCTTTGCCAAGCCATCCAGCGCCTTCGTCTTCCAGCGAGTCCACGAAAACCGCCAGCGCAGGAAAGCGTTCTCCGCACTGAACGCGAGCAGGAAGCGTAGATGGCGCCAGACAAAGTCCAGGCGCTCTATGTTCACCTCGTAACGCGCCGTTTTAAACGACGGCATCGCGCCGACAATCAACCGGTACCAAGGCTCCCTCTTTTGGAGGTTTTGGTACCAGAACTGAAAGTTGTTCATTCTCGAGAGGTGGCGGTACTCGCGCGTCGTGATCGTCGTGATTCGCTGCCCACGCGCTAAGCGCCGGTTGCGTCTTTGACGCTGACGCTCCCGACGCACTTTCTCGTGCTTGCGTCGACGGCGCATGCGCGAGAGGCGGCCAATCGCCACGGCTGTCACCAGCGACCGCATGCCCGGGTCGATCCCGACCAGCACCTTGGGGGCGTAGTCGGTCCGAGCTTGTGCAGCTCGGGCTCGAACGCGTCCTCCGACGTGCCCTCCGACGCCATGTGCTTACTGGCCTTGATGCTGCTGCTCCTGCTCTGTGTTCCCGCTGACTTTGCTGCGCGGGCGGACATCCTCTGCCGCTTGCGCGGCGCTGACTGCATCATGGCCACGGCGACGTGCTCAGGACGCGTGAGCAGGACTGAGGCACCGTACCCGTCTGTCTTGACCTCGTCCGCAAACCGCCGCGCACTCGTCTGAAACTGGCTCACGTCGAAGACCCTGCGCAACATCTCGTGTTGGTGTTGCTGGAATGTACGCTGAGTGAACACGCACTGCGAATCAGACGTCCTCGCGCGTGTGGCCACGATGTTGAGCTCGCATTCCAGGAAGCACTTCACCTCTGGGTGGTCATGAATGCGCGCGAGGAGGCCGTAGAGCGTGCTGGCGTTATTAGTCAAGTAGTTTGCTTGGAGCGACGTTGCCACCGGCAACAGCGAGTACAGCCTTGTGCCTCTCGTCCGTAGGTGCCTGGCCACTACCTCCTCCATCCACCGCTGCATGTCGTACAGTTTGGCCAAAACTTGCGTGTTGTGTTTGCGGATCTGGAAGGCCCAGGGGACCATCCCGAGCCAGGCGCGGAGGTCAAGCGCGACTGGATCCTTGGTGGGCTCCCACTCTGTCCATACCTTCGTTACCACTGCGTTACCGTGTTCATTCGTGTTCCGCTCCTCACGCACGCGGTAGCAGCTGTCGACCAGGCGCTTATGTGCTTCTTCTTTAACTGCACCTCGCCCTGCTTGGCGTACCGGAAGCGGACGTACTAGGCTAATCGACGCCAGAAGGTGAGCGCAATCATGTTCTGGGCGCTGATGCGCATCTGTTGCGACATCCCGTTCATCATGTAGCTCATGTACTTGGCTTCCACGGGTTCATACGTCGTGATCTGCTCCCGCCCATGCCAGTACGCCAAGCATGACTGACGAAAGGCTGGGTCTTTAGGCTGCGCGCTTGAATCACGATCTCGCGCCTTCCTACTTCCCAGGGTGGCCGCACAACAACGGTAGAAGAATCGCTGGGTCAATTCCGGTAAGTGCTCACAGTTCTAGAGGCACCGCAGCACGTGGATGTTTGCGAGGTGCCGTGCTTCCAGCTGCACCTGCTTCATCACGGTGCTCATCTGCTTGATCTCTTCCTGCAGGGGCGCTAGCCGGGACCCTCCCGGAAGCCTACAGACAACAGATGAGTAGGCGCTATTGGTAGAGGGGGCTGCCGACGCAAAGATAGCCTCCCTCTCCGGCCCGGGGTCGTCTTCGACCTGCGGTCGCAGGCGCTTCGCCGCCATGAGTTCTTGAAGGGAAAGACTACTGTTTTTGGCGGCGCCATCGCCACCAAGAGGGCTCACTCACCTTTCGATACTAAATACTCATACTACACTGGATGAAAACAGTAATTTGCAGGATTTCAACCAATGAAGAGCCCGAGCTCCAATGATACCGCGAGCTTCCGAAACGCGGCGCCCACACGCAACGACTCTCGTAGTCTGGTATGCTGTACACGTTGTCGATCGAGGTGGGGCCAAGGTTCCGTGGGATATCCCCGAGCGCTTGCGACAGTGTGAATGACTTGGTGCCTATCGCTGTGCTGGCTTGCCTGTGCTGGTTGAAGTTGTTGTATATGATGCCGAGGCAGTCGAATGCTTGTGTCGACCCTGACCAAGCCGTTGCAGCTTTGGCGGTACGTGAGAGGTCGACTCGATGGCATCAGGTGATGCTCGAGATCCAGGTTCTTGAGCGCAGCCACCGAGAGCGTGTCAGAAATGTTGAACACGTTGAGACGCATAATCATAAACTTATCAAGCGGCTCCAGCGCTTGTACTGCTTGCTTGACTGGCTTGCGATCAGCCGTCATCGCGGCCTTGAGCGGATCGAAGCTGTCGCTCTAGTCGAGCGGGATGCCGTACGCGAGGTTCAGAGGGTGCTGGTTCTAGTAAAAGCTCTCAACCACGACGTAGGCATTCCGGGCGTTCAGAGTCGACGCCGTAGCACACCTGCTTGCCGTGGAACTCCTTATGTCGCCATGTGCGCCATCTCTGAGAACGTCAATCTCCTTGCAGATGAGCTGTCCATCTTCGCACAGCGTTAACACGATGGCCTTTCAAAGGGTAAAGCGGCGATGCTGTCGTGGGGCTGCCTAGAAGCCGCTCGACCACGAGCGAAGAAGATCGCGATTCAGCGCCCTCGGAGACCGTGAAGGTCTTACCGGCCAGGCCTAAACATGGACATGGTGGCGATGTGATTGGAAAGGAAGGAGACGTCAGCGAAGGGCCAGCAACTTCGTAGGCTTCAATACTCTTACCTGGCACGCCAAAGAGGACTCCTCCTCTTTCGTGACGAGTAGTGATACTCCACCAGTTCGTCGCGCGTTGTCTTGCTTGCGGTCTCGGTCGAGGTTGGAAACTTCGGCAGCGTGCTGCTTTCACTCCACCTGCTTGCCGCGAAATACCTCTTGAGCTTGTCGAGTCTCTCGCTCGTAGTTGCTGACCAGATCTCTCAGTGATGAAGTGTTGGATGCCGAGGTCGCCCTTGTCGTTAATTAGTGTGCAAGTCAGCATTTGGCCGATCGTGAGCAAGCCACCATCAACATTGATCAGATCCGAGACTGACTGGACCTGGAGTTTGAGCCAGCGAGTGACGAAATGGAGCACTATTGTCGTGCGCAGTTGGACGGCTTGAAGCAGCAGCTAGCGTCCTGGCACGCGGGAACCCTCGTGAATGTGCTTGTGTTGCAATACTCGTACCCCGTGGGCCCGAACACCAAGCACTTGTAGTCTCTGGCCCCGTTGAGAAATCCCCAGTTCACTACCACGTCGATGCCGGAGCTCGATATGTCCACCATGCGCAATAGTGACACGAAGTCCCGCATGTCTTGTATATGATGCCGAGGCGGTCGAACGCTTGTGTGTCGACCCTGACCAAGCCGTTGCAGCTTTGGCGGTACGTGAGAGGTCGACTCGATGGACCTCCTTCGTGATCGATCGTCACGACCGCCACGGCTGCTTGACTGAGCAAAGGGAGCGCGAACGCAACGTGGGTCCTCCAATACGAAAAGCTACTTCACTTGGCCAGTCGAAGGATGAGGACACAGACGTTGTGGACGATGTGAGGTGTCTTGAAGCGTACCAGTAGTCCCTCACAGCATGCAACCGCCGCGATGTGTCTATTACCTACCTTGAAGATCGCATCAGCTCACCTGGCTGGCGACTTTGGGACGCTGGCACCTTCGAGCTCGATCATGATCCAATCGCAGACGCCCGGGCAAGCTTGCATGGCGTTGGTCAACACCTCAACTGCCCTAGATATGGAGTCGTACCTGGGCTTTTCAGACCTCGCGCGCCGATATCCAGCCTCCCACCGGTTCTTCACTAGAGTTTGGCGCCAGCAGCCGAGGACGAGCGCGAGAGCACGCCGCGCTCGCGCTCCGGGAACAGCGGCATCGAGTGCTTGAACGCGTCCACGTTGCGGATCGAGATCACGCACTGCGCGTCGTCCTCACGCGTTCTCGCCGCCGTCTGCAGCGCAATCGCTGCTACGAGGCCGGCGTCGCTTCTGCCACCACCAACGCCGCCGCCGTTGTCCTTCTCGATCTCCGACAGCTCGTGCTGTGCGCCATAGACGCCGACCGTCAGCTTGCTGCGCTTGTCCCCGCCGCGGCCAATGAACCGGTCGAAAAAGTCGAGAATGTCCGCAATGTGCAGCGTTGTAACGCGGGCCGCGACCTGCTCGCGTCGGTCAAAGCAGTACGCCTCGTTCGCGATCTCCCGCCACGCGCACATGCACTCCTCGCTCTCGCGCTTGGGCTTCTCGCGCAGCGCCTTGACGACCGCGTTCACGTGCTGCGCCCACTCGTGCGGCGTCATGTGCGCCAGCAGCTGGCGGAAGCCCACCAGGAACAGCTCGACGCGCTGGTCCACGAGCGCCGGCGACGCGACCTTGGACTGGATGAGCACACGGAAGTACTCAACGCCCTCGGTGCGCATGATGCCCGAGAACACGAGGTAGCCCAGCTGCTCCTGCGTGCGGAGCGTGTTGAAGCACGGCTCCTTGGCCACGTGCGCGAACAGCTCCAGCTTGGCGCGCAGCTCCAGCGACTCGGTGTCGAGCTGGAACAGCGCGCACATGGCCGAGTTGAGGTTCTCGCCGCTCCACGCGCGCCGCTCGTACCGGTAGTCGGCTCCGTCCGACAGCTGCACGACCCGAGGGCGCGACAGCTGGCTCGCGAACATGTCGTTGCTTGGCTGGAAGACACTCGTGACGCTCTCCATCAGGGACAGCGACGTTGCTTGGGTCAGGTTCCCGTAAAAGAGCGCCTCGATGAACACTTGCTGGAAGACCAAGCGCGCGTGGGCGACCAAGTCGTGCAGAGCGAGCGAGTGCACGGCGCGCAGCTTGGCGTCGACGCTCCACTTGTTGGCCTCGAGCAGCAGGCTCGCGCCGTAGACGCAGTGCTGGTACGGCTCCTCGAGGAAAAAGTTCTCGTACATGCGCGTGGTGCGGTCCTTGACGCGCTCGAACACAGCCTCCGAGAAGGTGTAGCTGTCGGCGGCGAGCGTCATGCGCGCGAGGCGCTCCAGCACCGACGTGAGCAGCAGCGGCAGCTTGTGCGAGAAGCCGCCGACGTAGAGCTCGACGGCTCGCGCGTTGAACGAGATCTCGTACTCCATGCCCGCGAGCTCCGCGTCGTACGAGCACTCGGTCAGCTCGTCCTTGAGGTAGCGGATCAGCAGACTCGTGAGCACGGCATGGTGCGGCGTGCTCGCGAGCGACGGCGCGTACAGGAGGAACGACAGCGTCGCCTTGGGCTTGCGGAACTGCGTGTCCGGCTTGTACCACAGCCGGCACCGCGCGTCGTGGCGCACGAGCTCCGGCGCACTCGCGAACGCCTCGCGGTCGCTCCGGCGCGGCGGCGTGACGATCGAAAAGTCCGAGCAGATGAACTCGTTTCGGTGCGGGAGGTGCAGCGCCGGGTGCGACGGAGAGCCCGCGCCGCTGGCCCACGCCTGCAGCCGCGCGTCGTCGATGCGCGAGTCCGTGTAGGGCGTGCCGTACCAGCGCTCCACGTGCGTGGTCGCGCCCTCAAAGCGCTTGCTGACGACCGTCAGGCGCATGCGTTTGGGCACGAGCGCGTCCAGCACCTGCTGCGCGTGCTCGGGGTCGTACTCGTAGAGCAAGTAAGCGCCTGAGACGGCGTACTCGGGCGGGTAGCGCTGCATGGCGCCGGCCAGGTAGCTCGCATAGCTCGCGGGGCTCTCCTTGCTCTTGAAGCGGAACTCGAGCGCCGCCAGGTCCTGCGTCTCCTGGAAGACCCACGGGTCGAGCGGCGCGGCCGCGCGCAGCAGGCGCAGGTACTCGTACACGGCGGCGACGACCTCGTCCGCGTGCGCGATGCCGGCGTCCGTGGCGTCCACCTTGACGGAGAACAGCGCCCAGTCCTCGTGGTCGCGCGAGAGCCCGGCTGAGAGCCCGTTGGCCCACTTGCGGGCCTTGAGCAGGCTCAGCACGGACCCCTGGCCCTCGTGGCCGATCAGGTGCGACAGGATCTTGCTCGGCTTGGTGCGGAACGCGGCGTACAGCGGCGGCAGCGGCCACGACACGTCGATGACGCGCAGGTTCTTGACGGGCACCACGCGGACCTCGCGCGCGAGCCTCGCCTCGTCGAACGGCGCGCCGTGGGCGCCAAAGACCGGCGCGCGGCGGCCGGTGGAGTGGATCGGCGCGAAGAGCTCGCGGGTCCACCGCTCGAGCGTCGCCAGGTCCTCCTTGCCGTACACCACGAGGCGCATGACGCTGGCCGAGTAGTACGTGTCGTAAAAGTCGAGCATCGCCGCGCGCACGTCGACCCCTTGCGCGCCCGGCCGCGTGCCGAGCGTCTCGAGGTTGCCCGTGCCGAACTTGTGGAAGGCGTGCCGCGGGTCGGCCAGCGCCTTCTGCAGCTGGTAGAGCCGGCGGTGGTCGTTCTGCAGGTTCTTGGCGTGCTCGGCGTCCACGGCCTGCATCTCGCGCTGCGCGGCGCTGGGCGTGAAGAGCGGCGCCACGAAGAACTGCGCGAAGCGCTCCAGGGCCTCGCGCAGGTGCTCGCCGAGCACGTCGAAGTAAAAGTTGGTGTGCGTCGGCGACGTGGACGCGTTGCTGCGCCCGCTGTGCGCGCTCAGGAACTGCTTGTAGCTGTTCTCGTCCGGGAACTGGCGCGTGCCCAGGAACAGCATGTGCTCCACAAAGTGCGCCAGCCCCGGCAGCGCCGGCGGGTCGCTCTGGTGCCCCACGTGCACGTCCATGGCCGCCGCCGCCTTCTCCGTCGCCGGGTCCGACACCAGCAGCGCGCGCAGGCCGTTCGGCAGCTCCAGACTCTGGTACTGGCGCTCGTCCAGAGCGGAGACGTGGACGCCGTGGCTCGTCTTGGACGCCGCCGCCATCGCCATCGGTCGTGTCGAGCCGACTCGACGGGCGTTGGCGCTTCGGGACACTTGGGAAATGTATGCGCTGGCGGATCCAACGAGGGGATCGATACACAGTCAATCGGATATTATGATTTCATTGATCCGATTAGGATATGGGTTTATAGAGGTTTAGTGCGTTAGTACACGTCTGGTATAGAAGAGATCGGACATTTTGCATTTCAATTGTGACGCTGTCCCCGGCTTTACGATGCAAGCGAAGATACAAACCTTTGATAATTAATCCGATATTTGATTTAATAGTATGGTATTATCTGGGCGTCCCGACCTTCACTATTAGCACCATCAGCATGCGAGCAGTGATCTCTTCGTGTGCCAACCCAACCCAACCGTCCATGATCCTCCTCTTCTACTACCCGGTAGACTACCGGTCAACCGCCAGTCCTTCTCTGTGGCCCGGAAGACGGAAGGCGATGTAGGGCACGCCCCACTGCTAACGGTGTTGGACGCCGACTTCGTGAATGGGCGTGTGCGCTTGGGATTTCCAGTGCGCGAGCGTCTGCGGTGCCTTCGAGTACAATGAGTGGTGGTGGGTGAGCCAAGTCGCTTTGAGTAAGTCGAAATGCCCGACCAAGAGCGAGGTGAGCTCGACCGTTGCGTCATAGAGAAAGCTGCCAGCTAGCAGCACGGCCCATACTGGACTCATTGGTGCAATACGTCCATCTCGGTCGAGAGACTGAGCTCCTGCGCACCAAACAGATCAACATGGCATTCCACCGCCCCAATCCTCGTACTCACCATACTTGGCTTGCTGTCGACGGACCGACTCGCCTACTTTTGAATCACACGCGTCGACCGGTAGGTGAAGTCTTGCAGGAACTCGGCCTCGCGGTCGACCGAGTCGAGCATGCGCCACTCGGGCGTGTCCACCGGCACCTGGTTGATAAACTCATTGTCCACGTACTTGGCATCCGCGTCGTCAATCACGTCCGGGACCCACTCGGGCTGGATCTTCTTGCGCTGCAGCGCGTCCCAGTCAATGCCCTCGAAGAACGGGTGGTTCATGATGCTGAACGGCACGGGCTCGTTCGCGCCCAGCCGCTTGCTCGGGTCGCGCTCGATCAGACCTGTCAGGAGCGACTGCGCCTCCTCCGGCAGCTCGGGCGGCACGAACAGGTAGCCCTCGCGGATGTTGCGGTACATGATCGCCTTGTTCTCGTCCTTGAACGGCGTGCGGCCGACGTACATCTCGAAGATCAAAATGCCGAGGCTCCACCAGTCGCACGACTGGTCGTACTCTGCGGGCGGCTCGTTGCGCTTCTTGCGGCCAGAGTCGTCGTCATCCACGGCCGCGAGCACCTCGGGCGAGATGTACTCGGGCGACCCGACGAACGACGTGGCCTTGCCGCCGTTGGCCTTGCGCGACAACCCAAAGTCCACGAGCACCACGTGGCCATCCTTGGCGATGAGGATGTTCTCGGGCTTGAGGTCGCGGTAGATGATGTCGAGGCTGTGCAGGTGCGCCAGGCCGGCGACCAGCTCGGCCGCGTACAGCTGGATGCGGCCCGGCGTCAGCTTGAGCTCGCCGCTCTGGTTCAGGTTGAAGTGGTGGCGCAGGTCGCCACCGTTGAAGAACTCCATGCCCATATACACCTTGTCCTCGTTCTGGAACGCGAAGAGCAGCTGCGCCACAAACGGGTGCCGCACCTCGCGGAGCATATCGCGCTCGATCTTGGCGTTGCGCCGCATGCTCTCGTCCATCCCGATCTTGCTGATGATCTTGATCGCGTACACCTTGCCGTCCTTGCGCGCCGACAGCACGCGGCCATACGAGCCCGTGCCGAGCACCTTGAGCAGCTCAAAGTCCTCGATCCGGAGCGAGGACTTGGACTTGCCGCGGTTCGAGTCGCCCGCGGGCGCCGTGACGTTGACTGACGACGACCCGAGAGCGGACGCGCCGAGGTTGACCCTGGACTGGCCGAGCCCCGAGGCCTCGTCCTCGTTGCACACGGACGCCGACAGGACCGACCGAGACAGCGGGTCCTCGTCCGAGTCCTCGACCTCGTCGGCCTGGCCAGAGAGGATGAGGTCGCGCTGGTGGATGGCCGCCTTCTGCACGCTGGCGTCCAGGTGGGTGACCATGAAGCGGTAGTACTTCCACGTGCTGTTGGCGAAGCGTGTGTCGCCCGACACGTGCATGAGCACGCCGTTCTTGATGAGCGCCGTGCCCAGCAGCATGGCCTCCTCGGCCGTGGAGCACGTAACGCCGCCCTCCATGGGCCGGTTTGGTCCGTGGCACAGCATCCACTCGACCACCTCCTTGCCCGTGACGACGCACGGGTGCGGTTTGAGGTACAGGCTGCGGTCGCGGCTGGGCACCTCGCGCCGCATCTGCTCGCCCGCCGTCCACAGCTGCCACAGACTGGGCTCGCGCACGATGCGACTCGAGATGCGCACCTTGCCCTGCACTCGCTTCATCTTGCCGCCGGGCCGCAGCTGCAGGTCGTACCAGGCCACGCGCTCCTCGCCGCTCGTGTTCATGTCCTCGAGGCTCAGCAGCAGGCGGCCGAGATCGTCCGCCTCGACGCGGCCCTTGTCCTTGCACTTGACCAGCAGGAACTTGGCGCGCACGAGGTTGCTCTGGATGCCGAACGTGTACTCCTCGGCGGCCGCGGCGGCGCCGATGCCCAGCGGCTGGTGCGCCTCGATGCGGCTCTCCATGGAACGCAGCACGGCCGCCTTGAGCGGGCTCCACACCGGGTTGGGCTGCCGCAGCGGCGGCGTGCGCTGCTTCTCGCCCTTGATCTCGCGCATCTGCTCGTCCAGCAGCACCAGCGTGCAGTACGCGTTGCGCGCGCGGCCCGACTCGGGCGGCAGCAGGTCCCACGCCTCGATCGGCGTCACCTTGAGCAGGAAGCGCCGCTTGGCCTTGACGCGCGCGCGGCCGCCGCCGCCGCCGTCACCGCCGCCGCCGGTCGACACGGTGCTCGCCGATCCTTGGCGGCTCATGGCGCGGCCTGGAGCAAGGGAGGGGAGCGACGGGAGACGCATCGGCAGACAGACAGGCAGGCACATAGACAGACAGACGCATGGCAAGTCAGCTCGTGGGGACGTTCCAAGTGCTCTCTCACCACTACACGCACTGTACCGGAAGTCGAGTGCATGGTCAGGAGACTGGCTTGGCTCGTGCTGCAGGCGGCGGAGGGTTCGAGGAAGGGCCGGCGCGTGGCGATCTCCCGGAGCGTGCGTCCGCCCGGGTGCGAGGGGCGGGTAGGGCGCGGCGGGGAGGAAGGAGGCGGGAAGGCGGCGGGCGGAGCGAGCGTCGAGCGACCGACTGACTTGACTTGACTAGAGGGAGAGGTCAGTCGGTGGCAACGCTGCGAAAAAGAGTGAGGAGCTCACTCTTGGATCCGCAACAAATGGGTAGGTTGTTGATTCATCAAATGCATATATACTTTTTTTACGAAACGTGGAGCTTGGTTGTTTATTTTTGCGAATCTACTGTACCACAATGGGGTTAGGTAATCTTGGTTAAACGTCTCTGATTGGCCGAAATACATGTATTGTATATCCAGGTGGAGCCATCCAACTTGACCTGATTGACGTGAAGCGTAGGTAGGTATATTCTGCTGTCGAGCGATATCTAAGTGTGTGTGTTGACGCGCGCGTGGGTCCGTCCCTCTGTCTGCATGTCGGTCAATTGTCCACGCCTCGCTCTACCTCGACCCAACCGGCCGGGCTACTCGAGCTTGACGGCGACGCTCATGTCAAAGTGCACGAGTCGCGCGGTGCCAAAGAGCCGCTCGGGGAGCTCGTCGGCACGTTGGCCCTCGATGAGGAAGCCCATGTCGATCACCAGCTTCTTGGTGTAGCCGCTCACGAGTCCGACGACGCGGTTGGCGACGGCCGAGGAGCCAATGTCCACGTCCAGCTCAAAGTACTGCGGGCCTGAGAAGCACGGCTGCCGCAGCTTCTTGCCGATGATGGCGGGCGTGGTGCCCACGGCCTGGCGCACGATGAACGGGCCCTCGACGATGCACGGGATGAGCTTGAAGCGCTCGTTGCGGAACTCGTCCGAGCCCTCCAGGAAGTCGCGCATGAGCTCCGCGAAGGCCGAGCCGTCCTCCAGCACGTTGCTGCCGGGCGGCGCCTGGTAGTACAGCACGAGCGCGATGCGCGGGTTGCCGGGCACGACAAAGTTCATGACGAAGGTGAAAGGCATTGTCGTGCCGGCCTCCGCGTGGCGCTTCAGCTCGAGCTGCACCATGTTCTCCGGTCGCGACGCGATATGCTCGAGCGATGATGTCGACTGGAACAGGTCGACGCCCACGAGCCGGAACGCGGGCGGCGCGGATGGGATCTTGCGCCGGTCCGAGAGGTAGTCCGGGCCGCGCACGAGCATGGCCGCGCCCTCCACCTCGCACCACATGGACCGCGGGACATTCGTCGGCCACTCCTTGAACACGTGGCCGCCTTCCGTCGGGATCGCTCCCGCGATTGGCTCGCCCGTCACGGGATCCACAGGAACATCGGCCGGCGCGAGGCCAGTCCCGGAACTCTCGTCGCCAGCGCCGTTGGCACTGGTGCTAGCCGCAATGGCGGCGCCAAACTCGTCCGGGACGTTGGGGCAGACGAACTTGCGCGCCTCCCAGACCTCCTGCAGACCGGAGAGCGCCAGGATCTGCGGACGCAGGTACACGAGCAGCATGTTCATGCGCTGCAGCAGCGCGCCCTCCCACCCGCACGGGTCCAAGTGCACGACGTTCGTGACTAGCGACGACAGCTCGTCGCTCGGGGCCGACGACGAGACGGTCGACACCGTCAGCGCGCGCGGGGAGATGATGAAGCCGCCGCCGCGGCAGGTCGCGCGTATGACGCCGTGTGTCGCCGGGCACTCGGGGTGCAGCGCGCTCTGCATGCAGATGACGTACGAGCCGTCCTCGGCGCGCCGCCAGTAGCGCAGCAGACACACGTCGCGCGGCGTGATCCACCTGCTTGGTCGCCATAGACAACACTAGTGAGCATACGCGTGTGGTTGGTTGGCAGCAAGCCAGGGTCTCAGCACGCACAGCGGCCAGACCCAGACGGGTCGGTAGACGACGTGGATGATGTCCGAGTGGTCGTCGATGGTGTGCACCACCTCGGCACGCTCGACCGACGCGTCCCAGCTGTATGCAAGCCACCGTCAGTCAGTTTTGGCGGGGTGGGCTCGCTACTGCACTCCGTTACGTCATGTGACGCGGACCAACGTACACAGGGAGGTTGCGCACGTTCATGAGGTAGAGGAAGATCTCCGAGGGCGCGCCGTCGACGACGCGCAGCGTCTTGAAGCAGGGCACGGCGCGCTTGGCGCGGGCGGCCGAGAGCGTCCAGAGCGCGCCCGCGACGACCGCGAGCGTGAGCAGCAGCGCGACCAGCACGCCGCCGCCGCCGATCGAGCCGGCCAGGAACGTGGCGAGCCCCGCCGAGGCGGCCGACACGAGCAGGCTGTTGGGCTGCTCGGCCGCGTCCTGCGTCTGCTCCTGCCACACCTGCGCGCCCGCGAACAGGTCGGCCACGCGCCACGAGGCCGCGAACATGGACCACGACCGCTCGAGCTCGCTCAGCAGCTTGACGGTGCTCGGCACGCCCGCCCCCGGCGCGCGCTCGACCGGCGCGCGATCCGTGGCGCGCCCGTTCGGGTGCAGACTCGGTTTCCCGCCGCTGGCGGCCGCCTCGCTCGCTGTCTGTGCCGCCATGGACGTCGCGATGGACGGCGGGAGGCTCGCGCGCGGGGAAGCGCTCGCCTGGGCGACCGACGCGGCGCTCACGTCGCTCGCGGCCTTGCCCAGGCGCGCGCGGCTGCTGGTCGCAGGGGAGGCGCTGGAGGCGGCGGAGGCGCTGGCGCTGCCGCTACTGCTGGCCGTCGGCTCCATCCGTGACTTTCTCGGCCCCTCCGAGAGCGCGGCGAGCCGAGGCGGTCGTCTTGGGATTTGTATGGGACGGAGCCGCGTGGCGTCATCACGGTGCAACCAGGCGACCGACGCCTTGAAGACGAACGTACAGGGGGTGCCGTAGTACGGGCACATGTACCGAAAGGACGATGGGTGTACCTATTTTATGGCACACATGTATCCTGTCACTGTGGGACACGTCAATCGATGATGTAGTTGCAGTTGTACAGTACAAAGTGTAGGTATCTGAAGCTCCGCTCGCAAACAACTGCGACCTCGTCCATCCAGCACACCGGAAACTCCGACAATCTTCAGAGCAAGCATCCACCTGCTAGCCACCAGCTATGAGCTCGAGTGTCGTGTTCTGCATGCAAAATGCGTGACTTGACAGCCCACGACGTCGGCGGTAAAGCCTACGCGCAGCGTGAGATTGAGGAATATGGGTCTGCCGCCACGTAAAAAAGTAATTCGTAAGGCAACTGCCGTATGCAGTTGGCCAAAGTGACGAGAGTAAGCAATTCACGGCCAAAGCAGTTAAGTTTGCTATCCATCCTAGTGCTCGGAGGCTCAAGTAACATCGCATCCAGCGCCATAAGGCTTGACAGCGCGGGAGCACTGCCACCGTGGCAACCTTCCATTCGAATCCAAATGCAGTGAGGCGCGCAATTCCAGCAATCGATGAGCTGGGTACTGGTCAAGCGCCTGGAGATCGCCATAACGCCAAGTATCGAAGCGGATCTCGTTGCACGTCAAGTCTTCACGACTCTCGACCATCAAGCGAAAGCAAACTTGTTAGCTCCGTTGAAATCCTGTGAACTTTCATGGAGGGCAACAACATGAGCAAACCCTTTCTCCTCGTGTGAAATCCAATCTTGAATTCAGGCCAAGAAAGAGCTCCACCACTCAAATCGTTGCTCTGATTGTCGATAGAACCAACCTAAGTTGGCAACGGCCCCCAAAGCCCGCACTCCTTGAATACAAAACATGAGTGGAGAAGGCAAGTCGACACTTACTACAGAGGCATTGAACAGTGGTGTCGCCCTATTCTCTGCACTCAAGCAAATTGCCACGCAAACTGGCCCAAACAGGGCTACGGCATGACATTAGCCCTCGTGTTCATGATAACAGACACCGCTGTTTATGAACTCATACTCACGTGTGACCGGACACTCTCGTCAAAGTCAAGCTCACTTGTGTAACGACTTGGAATGGCGTCGAGCTCAAGAACATGGCGTCAGCGTGGACTCTGTATAAATAATTTGTCGTTTAGGTGAGAAGGATGGAGACGCTGAAGTTCCACACTGCCTCAGCTTGCAGACAGAGATTTACCCATGGCAACAGTCTTCCGACGTACCAAGGCGCTCGTCTAGCGGCTGTGGGTGGCTGCGCAAACCAAGCGGCACGGCGAGTACCCTCTCCACCGACTGCTGGATCTTCTCGAGTTCACGAAGTCGACACCGACATGGAAGGTGCTCGCAACGCTCGTGCTCACGCCGTTGCCGAGCCTCGCGATCATCGTATTCGTTGAAATCGTGCCGCTGAACGCTCCCGAGGCCGGATTGGGCCACAACCACAGCTTCTTCGCACGCGAGCTCCTCATTTACTTCATTTTCTGCCTCGTGCTACTCCAGCAGTTCTGCTGGCAGGCCGGTCCGAGACTTCCAATGTCGACACCACTGCTCGTGGCAAATGCGCTCGTGGTTGCAGTGCTGAACACTTGCTGCGCCTACATACTGGCGCTGAGAATCGGCTTTCCTGTGCCATTCACAATCGCGACAACTGCACCAAGCCACCTACTACTGGAAACCGTGTTGCTCGTGATATCGTGGCGGCGACGTGTGCGCATCAACCCCAAACTGATGCGCAACATCGTGCATGCGAGCACGTTCTTCTCGTGTCAAGTCTTCATGATCATCACCTACCCTCTGTACTACCACGCGTTCACACTACTGCCGGACGACGACATGGTTTCTCGACCAGCCTTCCTGTGTGTGCTCGCAGTGATGAAGTTCTTCGCCCGTGAGTTCTTTCACTGCCTCAGCCGAACAAGCGACGGTGGGGCGGAGCTTAAGCCGCAAATAGTCGTGTTCAATGCCGACGTCTTGAGCTCCCTCTTCGTCGCGTTTTGCATGCAGTACAAGCCATCGATAGTCATGTCGATCTCTCTGGCCGTTTGCAAAGGCATGATGGTGATACTCTCGCTTCATCATGTTCGAGAGGAGATTCGAGCGCTCAAAACGCTTCGGAGACGCGTCGAGGAGTTGCGTGGTGCTCTCCAGAGCACCAGTGCGAGTCAACATCAGTCCATTGCGACTTGCAGCCAGAGCACAACCGTCATGGACGAAGTTGCGGACATCGCCGCGAGAATCAAGAAAATCGATACAGCAGAGCTGGCAACGACCAACACGTACAGCAACGCCGAAGTGCGGCCTGCAAGTTCCAGTGCCACCGCTTCTACCTCCTTGAAGCCGCTACGGTGCTGCGTTCCGACTGTATGCCGCCGGCTGCTTGCAACTCGAGTCGTTCCTCATCGGACGTCACAAGGCGCAGACAACGAAGAACTCAGTGGGGCAAACCATGAATCTGATCCAGCAGAGCAGATTGGTTTTGGCTCAGTATCGCCCGTTCCGACCGAGAACCTCGTGCATGAGAACTCTGGATCCATCACACGCGAGCAGATCAACGAGTCTGTCAACACGACCTCTCCTACCTTCACACAAGAGAAGGCCAGTGAGCTCGATCAACTCGAGCGGAGCTACATGGAGCTGGTCGCAAAACTGCTTTACATGACCGAGTTCATGGTTCTCGTCGAATTCGTCGAGGTGGTCGTCCCCGTGATCTACTGTACGTACAAAGGTCACAAATTGGGCACTTTGATACGATGAACTAACGACGGCACTGTTCGTGCTATCCCCATCTAGGCATCTACGTCGCGATCATGCTCCACATGCCAAACCGCATCTACTACGCGCAGTTCGCGAGCATGGACACTGTGAGTTTGCAGCGCACCATCTTGAACGTGCTGCTATACACGACGGTCGAGCTGTTGACATTCGTCGCGGTCCACGCCGGTCTTCGCCGTCTTCTAGGCTTCTCACCAGCGCGACAACTCGCCTTGTGCTCACGCGGCAGGGCGTGCATGTCCAGTCTGCGCTCATATTATGGGTGGTGTACTCGACGCAAGCCTCGCTCGACCACTTTGGTAAGTGAGCAGGAGAGTTGCCTCGGTATTGCGTTGATGCTGATGTTGATGGTTTTCGGTGTGGTTACGTACTCCGAAATACGTGAGAGAACACTCTGGCATCGACTCACGCTGCGTTTGCTTGGTCGGACTGTAACGTGTCTTCCAGGTAACGACTACTCGCTGCAGTTCGAGTGGCTAAAGTCCAAGGAGCATCATGACTAATGGGAACGCACAAGTGTGGGATTACGAACGAGACGGTGCTGTACTCGTTTAGCCTCACAATGCCCAAACGAGTCAAACGCCGGTGTACCATCGACGAGCGAGGGATGCTCTGAGCGACCCAAGGTCAGCAGCTCGCCGCGATGATGAAGTCGATGGAGTGAATGAGGAGAAACGGTGGCTCAAAGCGTGATCCAGATCACATCAAAGACAAGTGCGGCTCACTCGAGGCTGGCAAATGCGCATCTTGAGTCCATCGACTCAACGACTTGACCCCCACCCAGTCCTTGTATGCGGCCTGTTGCTGCCAGTTGCGGTCTGCGCGTGCAGTGCCTCCATGTCTCTCTTACCCCTCTGGCTCGATCAAGAGCGCAGTAATCTCATCGACAATGACGCCGATAGTTGGGCGATGCGACGGCTCGGGAGCCAGAAGTTTACTCAACAGGAGCCACTCGGTTTCAATGACTTCAATTGGGCGAGGAAACGGTTGATGCGACAGCACGTGGGCCTCAATGTCGTCGTCCGCCATCATCCCAAAAGGCGGGTAGTTGGTCGCCAATTCCACCCAGCACATGCCAAGCGCGTACATGTCGCCAGGGAACGTCGAAAGGTATTGGCCGGTGCTGAGGTACGGCTCGAGGATCTCGGGCGACCGGAAGCGGTTGACAGAAGCGGCAAACCAATCTGTGCTCAGGGTACAATCGTCGCGGCCAATGTCAAACCGCGCCAGCTTCACGCTCCCGTCTTCACAAACCACGAAGTTGTCACACGTGACGCTCCCGTGCGCGACCTCCAGGTCGTGGTAGCACTGAAGCGCCTCGGCGAGACTGTACAGCAGCTCAATACGCTGACGGCACGCAGAAGGACTGCTGCTGCTGACGTCGCCCGTGTCTCGCGCAATGCGGCCGGACCCCCAGGCGACCGCGATGCATAGGCTTCCGGCAGGGAGGCCGTTGGTGTTGCCCAGTTGGCGAAGCTCGAGCGGGTCGTCGTCGTCGAACTCCACGAATGACACGGCCGGGTCCCAGTGCACGTAGCCAACGCATGGCAAGATGTTGTCGCGAGTCAGAGAGGCTTGCTGACCAATGCTGTCCAGAACGACGGGCACAGCGTCACTCGGGATGACGAGGGGCCAGCTCAGCAGCAGCTCCGTCGGGGTATCGCTTCCGGGCTCCGTGAAGGTTGCGCGTCGGAGCTTGTCGTAGTTGTCGTTGCGACCCAGTATCAGGCCGTTGCGCCCGGTCGACCGGCTCGTGAGCATTGCAATTGGTGGCGGACGCAGCCGAAGACTTGGAAAAGAGAAGAGATACTCAGAGCGAATTGTCGAGTGGTCGAACAACGCAGGCGGTGGTGGTGTGAGCGCGAGCGGGGGAGTTGCGAAATGAGATGGAGGTCAAGCGAATCCGGGGCGCGGCTGAACAGCTACGATAATACCCACATCTTATTGGTTGTGCGCATGCGAGCTTGATATTGAGCTTCTACCAGAAAGCGGTGGAGGGTCGGAAGAAAGTGGCGCACCCCGGCAAACGAAAGGTTGCGGAACGCTCACTAAGCGCCATCCTCGCCCGTTTGTTAAGCTGGCGTCAGATGATGCGCATGAATGACGATCTGCACTCGCTGGACGGACGCTGACGCTCTTGGTGCGGAGTACCGACTGCACTAAAAGAACGATTATCTGCCAATCTGCACTTCTCTCTAAAGATACCTTGACCCAACTCCGGAGGAAACCTAGCGTCTCCGACGTGACCGCCTCTTGTGACGAGTCAAGACTGCGCCTTTCTCCTCTCTTTCATCGAATACAGAGGCACGGTCGCCATCGACTGAACACCATCGACGGCGCTCGAAAAAAGCGCGAACCGCACCTGGGTCTCGAAATCTACCTCAAACTTCAACATCCCATGCCTAATGGAGGCGTCGGCGCCTGCAACCTCGGACCATTTGACAGAACTGACCTTCCTCTCCGTGTTGTAATCCTACACTGGAAGGTAAGTGCTCGTACTAGCGTTGGCTAGGGTGGAGGCTGATTCCGATGCACGCATTTGACGTGTGCACTCGTGTGGTTCAGACCAAGGGTGAGGTTGGGACACTCTGCTCGCTGTCTGAGGGCCAGATCAGTTGATGGAGTCCGAACACTCGACAGTAAAGCGCACGGCCCTTCCTTCTCCAACACAGGGACTGAGTTGGGCTCACGCTAGCGTTGTCGGCAAGTACCTGATGCTGAAGGATCGACAGTCCGCTAGTTCCCAAGCTAGTCTTACTGCTCTGTCTACGATGGTGCGGAAAGCTTCAGGAGCGACGAAACAACACAGTAGCGTACGCACGAGGCAAAAGGTTCGCGCGAAAGGAATTCCTCGAATCGACCCAAAATGTCCGAGCAGCAAATATCGACGTGATTCCAGCTCAACGATGTACAGGGGTGTGAGTCATGCGCCGCAGTGGCTCGACTGTTGACTCAAGCAAGCACAGTGCGCTAGGCTAGAGTCAGA
>JAADXZ010000333.1:0-25965 GCA_023338055.1 Phytopythium mirpurense | reverse complement strand
GCGGGTCAGTAATTTACCGAACTGAACATTTGCGAGTATGGACATAAATTTCGACAGTACGATACGAAATGCTCTGTGATTGGCTCAATTCAGGTGTGAGTAAAAAGCCAAAGCGAGTAAGCACATAAGGAAGACGGTAGTCCGCCCGTAAAATACCGCCCGTAAAAGAAACTTTCGCTAGGATGATGCATTTGCTCTTTCTATGATACTTGCCAAATCCATAACCCTACTGTATATGAGGTGTGCGCTATAATATTTCTTATACGGTATAATAGCTTATCAACAAAACAAAAATGTCAGTGTCACTGTCGCAGAGTTGTGACATGTGGCAGGTCACAAAAGAGGAGTGACTTGACAACAACAGCTTGGAGAACGTATGATTGAATATGATGTATGATTCAGCATAACGCAAGATTATAACCTGTCCACGCGAAACGACGCGACTGTTGGAGCTGCTGGGTACCCACACCGGAACCGAATGGGCCACCTCGGTCAGTCTCCGTAACAGCACGAGAGGGCCAGGATTTCTGGTCCTCAGCGGGAGGAAAGGTGTCAACACAGGCGACGCAGGCCCAGCGGCGCGGAGGGGTCGTCCCCAGCATCGGGTCAGGCTCGACGGAGCGGTCGCTGCAAAGCGTCATGCCGGCAAGCAACGCGTCCTCGCGGGCGCGCAAGTTGCCCAAGCACGTGCGCAACATGACGAGCCGCAAGACGGGGCTGGAGAGCATGCGGCGCCAGAACACCTCGCGCCTGGAGCTGCTCACGGCTCGGCGGGAGGGCGAGGCGCTGCGCGAATGGCTGCAGCGCAACCAGGAGGCGTCGATGCTCAGCCAGGGCGTCGGCACGGCGCTGACGCTGCTCAGCGTCTATCAAGCGCTGGCGCACATCGCCCTCAACTGGTATCACGTGGGAAGCGGCTTCGGCACTTGGGTCACTGGTGCGCTCGTCCTTTTAATGGAGGTTCAAATGATCGCAGTGCGTGGTTAACGGAACCCCCTCGTTGCAGACGGCGACCTGACGATCACCATCATCTTCACCATCGAGTACGACCATCGTCCTCGGAGCTTAATGAGTCGGAAGGCAACACTATTGACTCGCTCGTACGATCTCCTCCTCACAGGTACCTGTTTCGTCTGTACGTCGCGTTCGACCGCCTCGCGTTCGTCACGAGCCCGAGCCCGCTGGCCGACCTGCTCGTGCTGCTGCCCACGTACATGGACGAGATCGCGTTCCGCCAGCTGGGCGAGGGCCCGTCGAGCGTCGTGGGGCTCATCTCGCGGCTGCTGCGCCCGCTGCGCTTCGTGCGGCTCTTCCGCTTCCTCGAGTTCACCACCTCGTCCCTGCAGCGCCAGGTGGTCGCGGCGCTCCTGACGCTCGTCAGCATCGTCGTCATCACCGCCGGCGTCCTGCAGGCGGCCGAGGCGTGCACGTTCGACGCCGCGTGCCAGGGAGACGTGATGGCGTGCGGGTGTCAGGACCTGGGCTTCTTCGACTTTCTCTACTTTGTGGTCGTGAGCATCTCGACGCTCGGCTACGGCGACATCTTCCCCATCACGTCGGGCGGCAAGTTCCTCACGGCCTTCATCATCCTCTTCACCTTTATCGCCGTGCCCATCCGCCTGAGCCGCATCCAGCAGATCATCGCGTCGCACACCGACTACTCGTCGTCCTTCACCGAGGCCAAGCTGCACCCGCACGTGGTGCTCACGGGCCACATCGACGCCGACATGCTCACGACCTTCCTGAGCGAGTTCTTCCACACGAGCAATCTCAACTGGAACGTCAAGGCCGTCATCCTCCACGCCGCGCCGCCGTCCAACGAGGTCCGGCAGATGCTCAAGGCCTTCGAGGGCCGCGCGCAGTACATCGTCGGCTCCCCGCTGCTCGACGAGGACCTCGAGCGCGCGGCCATCGCCAGCGTCAGCGCCTGCTACGTGCTCGTCAACCGCCACGCGCGCCGCCCGCAGCACGCCGACCAGTGCAGCGCGCTCATCACGATCGCGCTGCGCCGCGGGAACGCCACGTGCCCCATCTACTCGCAGGTCATCAACTCGGTGCACGCGTCGACGCTGCTCAAGATGGGCGCGACCGACGTCGTGACGCTGCGCATGCTCAAGTACCTGCTGCTGGGCCGCAGCTGCGAGGTGCGCGGGCTGCCGACGCTGCTGCTCAACCTGCTGACGCAGAGCCACGACGAGCTCAACCAGCACGTGTCGGCGCACATGTGGCACCGGCCGTACCTGCACGGCGTCATGCACGGCGTCTTTCTGCTCGACATCCCGCGCACGTACTCGGGGCTCACCTACGGCGACCTCAACCGCTTCCTGTTCGACAAGGCGGGCGTCGTGGTGCTCGCCATGCTGACCGAGGACGGCGTACAGTTCGTCGACATGGACTTCAAGCTGGGCGCCACGGCCGACCCCAACCTGTGCTGCAAGGTCTACGCCATCGCCAAGGGGCTGCACGAGCTCGAGAGCGTCGCCGAGATCCCGCCCGAGCAGATCCTGTCGTACCGCAAGAACACGCGGCGCAAGGCCAAGGCCGCCGACGCCGAGGACGACCCCGCCGCCGCTCTTGTCGACGTGGCGCGCAGGAAGGTCCGGCCGGCGCTGGGCAGCGAGGTCGCGTCCATCCACCAGAGCCTCGTGGCGCTCTACTCGGTCGCGGACCGGCACGACGCGGCCGACGGGTCCGCGGGCGTCTCGTACGACGAGTTCACGAGCGCGGGCGTGCCGCCGGACATCGAGGGCCACATCGTCGTCTGCGGCTTTCCGTCCGACACGTTCCAGTTCCTCAAGACGATCCGCGAGGCGCCCATGCAGAGCGCCGAGGAGGGCCCGCCCGCCGTCGTGTTCCTCTCGCCCGGCGCGCTGGACGAGCTTGAGTTCGGCAAGCTCGCGGCCTTCGCGCGCATCTACCTGGTGCTCGGCTCGCCCGTCAACTTCGCCGACCTCAAGCGCACGCGCATCGACTCGGCGCGGTCCGTGCTCATCCTGGCGCACGCGACCGAGAGCCGGTACGCGGACCCCAACATGGTGGACGCGGACGCCATCACGAGCGTGCGCTACATCGTCGAGATCAGCCAGCGCACGCGCATCCCCAACCTCGTCGTGGAGCTCACCAAGGCCTCCAACGTCAAGCTGCTCACGTCCGTGGCGCACGAGCGCCGCGTCAGCAAGCTGCTCGACCTGCCCGCGCTCATGCTCGCGCGCCACAACTCGTACCGCTCGGCCGCGCGCGCCACGCAGGCCGCGCACCGCGACTCGTTCTGGAGCCGCCTCGACGAGGGAGACTTCCACACGGACGCCTCGCTCGTCGTCGAGGAGTTCATCGCCTCCGGTGCGTCCGCAGCCATCGCTCTTCATGTGTCTGAGGGTCTGTCTGGGTGCTGATCGTGACTGGCGCGTGAGCATAGGCCGCGTGTACTCGAACAACCTGCTGGACGTGCTCATGAGCGAGTGCTACCGCAAGCCCTGGATCACGTCGCTCATCGTCCTGCTGCTCGACGGCAACCCGAGCGACCCCGAGTGCGTCCGCCGCGCCCACAGGCGCCCACATCCTCCTACGCCAGCTGTATGCGACCGCGTACTGACTTGCTGCATGGTGGTGCTGCTGCTGCTGGTAGGGAGCGGCGGCTGTTCCAGGTGGAGGCGCCGGACGAGTTGTTCGCGCTGCCCTACGGCGAGTGCTACCGCAAGTTCCTGGACCTGGCCAGCTGCACGTGCCTCGGGCTCTGGCGACCCGAGCGCGGACTCATCCTGCCGCACCCGTGCGTCTTCGCGAGCCCCCCGCCGGACCTGCAGATCGAGCCGGGCGACCAGTTCTTCCTCGTCGGCAAGCCCTTCACCTTCGCCTCGGGCCTCTTCGGGAGCGCCCCACACCTCGGATCCGACGTTTGATTGGACGAAATACCCTATCAAAATAGCGTATCATTGGGTAATAGTATAGTTAATGCGCTCTCATTGGTGGAAAAGGTAAACATCAACGCTGTCCATCCCAATTTCCCCATTCTCGTCTTCCAACACCACCGCAACCATGAGCGGCGGCGGCGGCGTGCGGTTCCGGTCGGCGTTCCCGTTCCCGGCCAAGGTCAACTGGTTCCCGGGGCACATGGCGACCGCGCGGCGGCAGATGGCGGCGCAACTGGACGCGGTGGACGTGCTGGTCGAGGTGCGCGACGCGCGCATCCCGTGGAGCTCGGCCAACCCCGAGCTGGCGCGGCTCGCGGCCCGCGGCACGCCGCGGCTCGTCGTGTTCAACAAGAGCGACCTGGCGAACGCCAACATGCAGCGCCGCGTGGAGGCGCGCTGCGCGCAGGAGGGCGCGGCCTGCCTGTTCACGTCCGTGGCGCGCGGGCGGCGCGTGCAGAGCATCCTCGACTGGTGCCGCGCGCACAGCGGCGCGCAGTTCACGCGCACGGCCGGCACCATGGCCATGGTCGTGGGCGTGCCCAACGTGGGCAAGTCGTCCATCATCAACGAGTTCCGCCGGCTGTCGAGCTCCCGCAAGCTCAGCGCGGGCCGCAAGCGCGCCGCCGTGGGCCCCACGCCCGGCGTCACGGTGCGCAACGACATCATCAAGGTCAACGAGTCGCCCGCCGTCTACGTCGTCGACACGCCCGGCGTCATGGTGCCCAACATTGAGTCGCCCGAGACCGGCATGCTGCTCGCGCTCACGGGCGCCATCAAGGACGAGGTCGTCGGCGCCGAGCTCCTTGCCGACTTCATGCTCTTCACGCTCAACCAGATGCGCTCCACGCGCTACGTCGACGCGCTGCGCCTGCGCGCGCCCACGGACGACGTGCACGAGCTCTTCCGCCTCGTGCACCGCCAGAGCGGCGCCGTCGGCAAGGAGCCCGACGTGCAGGCCGCGCTGGCCGCCCAGTTCCTGCTGCGCGAGTTCCGCCGCGGCGCCTTTGGGCAGTTCACGCTCGACCCCGTCGGCGACGCCGGGCCCAAGAAGTAGCAGGGCGGACCAGAGAGCGCCGTCAAGAGCCCACGAGCCGGTATCAAGCCCCGCCTAGTAATACAGCGCGGCCTTCTCGCTCTTGACGCGTCGCGCGGACGGCTCCGGTTGACTCGGCGTTCTCCCCCCTCCTCCCTGTTTTTTCGTCTCCATCGGCGGCTCCGCAAAAGCTAAACTTAGCCCGCCGTCTTGGGATCACCGGCGCCGCATACGCTCACGCCGTCCTCCAGGTCTGGGCGCGGCCTGAAGACTATTCTGGCCGGCACCGCGCCCGTGGGTTTCCCACCTGCCACTTGGCTCGGAGCTTCTCCGTCGTCTTCAAGTGTAGCGGCGCGTCCGTGGCGGCTATTCCGAGGACGGCGCGCGGCTGCGGCGGGCGCTAATTCCGGTCGCTAGCTGCGGCTGCGGCCACGTGCACGCGCTCTGGGCGGCCCGCAGCCCGCAGCCCACCGCCCACCCATAGAAGGAGCTCTCGGCCGCGCGACTCGGTCACACTCGAGTCGTCCGGGATGATCCCATTTCCCCTTTTCCAGACGGGCCATACTAGGATGGTCGACGGGCCGACGCGGATGTCGAAAGTGATCCCCAAGGCGTCCAGCCCCATCCCGGAGGACTCGGCCAACCACGACACGACGCTCAGCAGCAACGTGACGGCCGCGGGAGCAGGCGTGAGCGCCGCCAGCGGGTCCCCGCGCAAGACGCGGCTGCTGCTGAACGGCGCGAGCATGACGGACCTCAAGCTCAACTTTTTCCGCACGCGCACGTCCAAGGCGGAGCACCAGCCACAGCGGCAGGAGGACATTGGCATCTCGTTCCTGTCGCTCAAGTTCTCCAACCACGAGATGGACCAGCGCTTCCGCGCGGCGCGCATGGCCAAGTACCAGACGCGGCTCAAGTTCGGCGCGGGCTTCACGAGCTTCTTCATCCCGCTGCTCGTGCTGCTGCAGGTCAGCTTCAAGAAGGAGAACACGGAGCAGTGGACGACGCTGCCGCTCGTCATGGTCTTCCCGGGCATCGTCATGGCCATGGGCCTGCTCGTCATCGTCTTCCTGCGCCGCTTCCAGAGCAACACGCGCCTGCTGACGCTCGTCTGCCTCGTGGGCCAGATGAGCGCGCTGCTCGACACGACGGCCGCGGGCACCAGCGTGAGCGAGCGCAACGTCTGGGTGCAGTTCATCTTCTCGCTCGGCATCACGAGCTCCACGGGCATGACGTTCCTGCAGTCGTCGCTCGTGCTCGCGGCCACGAGCGTCTTCTTCATCATCCTCTCGTGGGTGCGCTTCGCGAGCGCGGCGACCACCGAGGCGCTGAGCTCGCCCGGCACGGTCAGCGCCGCCGTGGTGCTCTACTCGATCCTACTCATGTTCCTCTCGTGGAACTGGGAGTACGAGGAGCGGCGCGACTTTGTGCTCACGGAGCGGCTCGCGCAGGAGAACGTCATGGTGCAGATGACGATGGAGATGACGGGCTGGTTCAGCGGCGGCGCGGCGCAGAACCAGTCGGCCGGCAGCGGCAACAACCCGGCGGGCATCCTGAGCGCCAACTGCCACATCGACCCCAAGGACGTGCTGGTCAAGGAGGAGCTGGGCCAGGGCACGTTCGGCTGCGTGTACGCCGCCACGTGGAAGGAGACGCGCGTGGCCGTCAAGAAGATCACGCTGCAGGGAGACACCAAGGCGATCGTCACGAGTTTCGGCTCCGAGGCGAGCGTCATGGCGCAGCTGCGGCACCCGAACGTCGTCATGTTCATGGGTGTCATGGTGCACCCCGAGTTCGTGGGGCTCGTCATGGAGCTGTGCCCCAAGGGCAGCGTCTACTCGGTGCTGCACGCGGGCGAGACCAAGCTCGACTGGTCGCTGCTCCTGCGCATGATGGTCGACTCGGCGCGCGGCATGCACTTTTTGCACTCGAGCAAGCCGCCCATCCTGCACCGGGACCTCAAGTCGGTCAACCTGCTCATCGACGCCGACTGGCGCTGCAAGGTCTCGGACTTTGGGCTCTCGCAGCTCAAGGCGCACCGCGAGGCGGACGACGCCGGCGCCGGGGGCGTGGCGCCTCCTAGCCGCACGTTCGTGGGCTCGAGCATCTGGATCGCGCCCGAGGTGTTCAAGGGCGAGCCGCACTCGGAGCAGTCGGACGTGTACAGCTTCGGCGTCATTCTGTTCGAGGTGCTGAGCGCCAGCGTGCCGTACAGCTCGATCGCCGTCGACGCCGTGCCCTTCGTGGTGCAGGCGGGCAAGCGCCCGACCGACTTCCACGCGCTCGAGACGCCCGCGAGCGCCGAGATGCAGGACCTGCACGCGCTGATGACGCGCTGCTGGAGCGCCGAGCCGCACGCGCGGCCGGCCTTCGCGCTGCTCATCTCGGCGCTGCAGACCATCTTGGCGACGCACGTGGGGGACGACAAGTGGGAGGACCGCATCATCTTTCCGGACCGCAAGATCGTGAGCCCCAAGAGCGCGGCGGCCGACGACGACGGGCTGTCGATCCGCGAGGAGGACCTGGTGATGGACGTGGCCATCGGCCGCGGCGTCTTCGGCGTCGTGTACAAGGGCTCGTACTTCGGCACGCCCGTGGCCATCAAGAAGCTGCACGTGAGCGGCGTGCCCAAGAACACGCTGGTCGAGTTCGACAAGGAGTGCAACATCATGCGCGGGCTGCACCACCCCAACATCGTGCTCTTCATGGGCTCATGCTCCAAGCCGCCGACGCTGCTGCTCGTGACGGAGCTGCTGGCCAACGGCAGCTTCTTCGACATCTACCACAAGGTGCCGCGGCCCGAGCAGAGCCAGCAGCTGCGCCTGGCCTACAACGTGGCCTTCGACATGGCCAAGGGGCTCGCCTACCTGCACAACCACAACCCGATCGTCATCCACCGCGACCTCAAGTCGCAGAACATTTTGCTCGACGACAAGATGCGCACCAAGATCGGCGACTTCGGGCTCTCCAAGTTCCGGGACGTGGGCAAGACCATGTCCATCTGCGGCTCGCCGCTCTGGGTCGCGCCCGAGGTGCTGCGCGGGGAGAAGTATGGCACGCCCTGCGACGTCTACAGCTTCTCCATCATCGTCTGGGAGGCGCTCGCGTGGGGAGAGCCCTACCCGGACCTCGGCTCGAGCGACATTATGAACGGCGTGGCCTGCGGCAACCTGCGCCCGTCCGTGCCCGAGGGCACGCCCGCCGCGCTCGCGCACCTGCTCGAGGAGTGCTGGACCAAGAAGCAGGACCAGCGGCCGACCTTCAACGAGCTCATCCCGCGCCTTGAGGCCATGGCCAAGGACTTTCCGCACCGATCGTGAAGCGCCCGTGGCTCGCAGTCCGTCGGCCATAGTCCATACCCCTTTACGAATACACTGCTCGCTTCCGCCTCCTCGTCTATTGAGCTCGCGTCGCCGCTCGCTGGCGCCACTCGGCGTCGACGAGGCCGCGTCAGCTCGGACACGCGGCCGCGGCCTGGTCGTCGAGCTGGAAGACGCGGTAGTGGTGGTTGAGCGACTTGAGCGTGTGCAGGCGCACGTCGCCCGCCAGCGCGCCGTCGGACGCGTTGCGCGCGCCGAACACGACGCGCCGCGCGCGGCTGTGCACCAGCGCCATGGCGCACATGGCGCACGGCTCGCGGTCCACGTACACGTCGTAGCCCGTGCACAGGTACGACTCGCGCGCGTCAGCTCCGCCCTCTTCCGTCTCCTTCTCCTCCTTCTCCTCCTCCTCGTCCAGCCGCGGCTTCTTCATCGGACTCTCCGTCGCGCGTCGCTGCAAGTCGAGCTCCTTCTGCCGGTCACGCGCCGCCACCGCGTCGATCGCGACCATAACGGGGTGCCATATAGGCAGGAACGAGGCGCCGTCGGCCGCCGCCTCGGACGTCGCCACGCGCTCGCGCGCCTCCGGGTCCACGATGACGCAGCCGCCGGCGCACGGGAAGGACGCGTGCGCGGACGCGAACGCCCGGCCGCACGCGGCCGCCGAGCGCGCGTGCGTCTCCATGGCGCGCTGCTCCTCCTCGGTGATGGGCGGCGGCGCGAGCGCCTCGGGCAGCACGCTCGCGTGGAAGACGAGCGGCCAGCTGGGCGAGTGCCGCGCCCACAGCTCGCGCGTCCGCGGAGGGAACTTGAGCGCCTCCACGACCGTCAGCCGGCCGTCGAAGAGCGCCTCCATCTCCTGCTTCGCGGCCTCGACGCTCGCTGGCAGCGCCGTTCCGTCCGCCTCGGCCGGGGCGACGATCGCGACGAGGTTCGGCGGCGCCTTGAGCCTGCGCGGCGCGTCGGCCGCCGCATCCTTGGCCTTCTTCATGCGCTTCAAGTGGCCGAACCCGAGCGCCGAGAGCGCGCCAAAGTGGCTCGACAGGTACTTCATCACCTTGGAGCCGTGGTTGGCCGGGAATACGAGCGCGTGGAAGCGCTGGAGCGCGTCCGGCGCCGCCGCCGCGTCCGCATCCGCCAGCGCCTCGATCTCCTCCAGCACCGCCATTGGCCTACTGGTCGAGGAGGTACATAACTTTTCGCGTAACCAAGGGATGCGATGGCGTACCCTATGTACCCTACATTGGGTATATGGGTACGCATTGGTGATGTGGGCATCGTCGGCGACTGGACGAACGCGCTTGGAGGGTCATGCATGTGCTTGATGTCGTCTCCGAAGGGATACAGAGAAGCGAGCGGGTTATTTAGTTAACAGCGGCAGTGAATGCGCACCAGTTGCCAGTCTCCATGCGTTCGACCGTGTCGTGCGTCGGGGGGGGGGAACAGCGAGGTAGGCAGCAGGTGGGTACCCGATGGGTTACACGACCCCCGCGCTGGCGTCCAACCGCTCAATGTCGTCGCCCTCCTCAAAGCCGGGCTTGCCCGTCGCCAGCGACGGCGCCGCCGTCATCTTGCGGTACTGGAGCAGCACGGGGTACATCTTGTCGATCGCCTGGTGCAAGTGACTCGTGTCCTGTTCACGGTTACACCACGCAGGGTACGTCAGCACCGGCAAGACTTGACACCAGATCAGGCCAACAGAGCGCTCCACCACGCACACGAGCGCCGCAGAGCACGATCTTGCCCGAGACGAAGATCAACAGCGTCAGCTTGGGCTCCACGAGCTTGTAAATAAGGCCGGGGAAGAGCTCCGGTTCATACTGTACGGCCGGCACCAACAGCACGTTCATTAGTGTTGTCGGTCGGCGGTTACAGTGCAACCAACCAAGAGCCACGTACGCTCGAGAACCGCGCGTGGTCGTTCAGCAAGCCCTCCAGCCGGATCGGGAAGCGGATATCGCACGTGCCCATCACGTTGCGCACCTTGAACTCGGTGAACTTGGCCGGGAAGTTGAGTTTCTAGCAAGCGCGTGAGCATTGTCAGCCTTCAGCCATCGCTCAAGTGGCCCTCAGACACTTGGACGCACCTGTATTACGCGCGTGAACTTGCGCGCCGCTAACCGGCAGCTCTCCTCGCTCGTGCCGCCCGTAATAACGATCTGAGCGTCGCGTAACCGCGTGCTCCTCGTCAGTCGACTGTGTCGAGCGGTGCCAAGCCATGCTCCATCAAGCTCCAGCAGCGCGGCGCACCTTGCCCGAGCTGAAAATCAGCGCTGTCGTCTTGGGGTCGCGCAGCCGCATGATGACCGCCGAGAAGCGCTGTTGCAGTTCCAGAAGCATCGTCAGCGACCGTGCCAAAAGAAAGACATAGACTCACTTCCGCGTCGGCTGCCGACCTTGGGGTTGTACTCGGCGTTACGCGCGTGCAGCGCGATGGTCTTGAGCTCCAGCGGCGTCTTTAGGTCCACGGTCCCCACCACATTCCTGCCATTGCATCCGCAGCGCCGCACACGCGTTAGAACCCACACCTCCTACAGCAGCGGCGGTTGTCGCGGCCAACGCACATGATCTTGACGTTGAGGTTGAGCTTTTCCTCCCAGTCGTCGTCCACCTGGATCTCGCGCGAGCCCACGGTCTGCAACTCTGAGCCAGCGTCCTCAACGAGCGCGAGCTGCCGCTCCTTGACGGCGCGGGCGCGCGTGGCCGGCGCCTTCCTGGTCGGCATTCCCCTCCTCTTGTGGCAGGTTACGCTGTTGGCGACGTGCAGGTTACGCTCTGGTCTGGTTGGTGCTTGTGACAGGTTACGCTGGAAGGTTACTACAGGTTCAGAAAAATGAATGAAAACGGTAAAGTTTGTACCAGTCAATCACTATGGGTTAGTGTTTATGTACCCTTTCCTTGAAAACGTAAATACCGGCTTATAAACGGATGTTTGGGCTACTGTAGTAGCGAAAAGGATGTGGAGGGGGGATCCGGCTGCTGCATTCAAGATGTTACAGTACTATTGTTACACGTGGCCTTGGGCTGTTGCTGCACTATGTAGACGGCCATCAGTGTCCGCGTCCGGACCCCGCTGGACCAGACGCCTGCAGCCGTGTCCTGAATGTAGTTTACAGTGCAGACAGATCAGAGAATGCATCCATGTCTGGCAGCAGCCGCATCCTTTCGGCGGCGGCGTCTACATGCAGGGCACAGTACCACATACAGTGGCAAAGTAAATTGAAGTGGGCACTGAAACATGCCTTTTGTATGTTACAATTCACCTCATACTTGAGGTTTTTGAAAGTTCGTGTGGAGAAAAAAAAGCCAGATCCAAAGCGAATGGGGATCCACTATTGGTCAAAATCGCGTCCATCGTGCGTCACCAACTGAAAAACCCCATTTCAGTTGAGGTGCTAAAAAACCTCGAATTTTTGAAAAATACGGCCAAAAAAATATTTTGCCACATTTTCATTGGATAAAATCGCAATAGTTGCTGAAAAAACCCGTTTCAGGTCTGAAACAGTGAGGTTTTATCTCGATGCGATAGGGGCGCTACGACTTTCTTTGCGGCCCTCGACTTGGCCTCAAGGCTGGGCCCCCCGAAAAATACCGTCCGCACTGCGCGCGCGATTTTTTATTTCTTTTCCAGGCGCGGAAAGAAAGCCGACGCGCGCGCACTCGACCGACAGGGCGAAGCAGTTGACCACTTCCCTCGCGCACTCGGTCTCGCCGACGACGCCCGCGGACGGACGGACGCTCGCACGCACTCGGGCGCGGATCCATTCCATCCCATCCCATCCCCTCCCTCCCTCCTCGGGCGACCACGCGGACGGACGAGGGCGTATTTTACCGGACGCCTCGAAGGCCGGAGCGTATTTTAAGGCCGCACTGTCCTCCTCGACGCCGACCGGGGCGCGCGGATCGACCTCGCAGCGTGCGTCTTCTTCATATCCAGGTGCGGACGGCTCGCGGGCGTATATTTTCCGGTGGGGGGCCCCCTGTTTGCCGTGTAAACTAACCGTCCCCTGCGGACCCCGCAGTGTATAGGTAAACTACCGGCCGCAGTATGAGTATGGACTCGTTCGGCTTCGACTTTGCGGGCGGAGACATCCTGGACCTCGGGTCGCTGGGGATGTGGGGCGGCAGCTCCACGCCCATGGGCTCCTCCCCCAACGGCGGGGCCGGGGCCGGCAACGGGGGCCTTCCCTTCAGCGTGGGGACCCCCACGGGAGTCCAGAGCCTGGGGGACGAGCCCTTCACGGGACTATCGGCCGCCAGTGCGGACGACTTTAGCTTCGGGGACTCGCCCAAGCTGGACCGAAAGTTGGGTGTCGCTGCGGACGACCTGACCAGCCCGTACTTTGGCGCGGAGCTCGAGGCGGCGTCCGCGGGCCCGTCCGCAGCCACGTCGGCCGCGGCGTCCTCGTCCGCAGGGTCGTCCGCAACTGCCAACACGACGGCCACGACGGCCGCAAGCGCATCCGCGGACGATAAGACCAAGGCCGCGGTCAAGATGGAAGCGCCCGGGAAGAACCAGAAGGACGGGCCGTCCGCAGGACCCAAGCCTACCAAGCCGTCCCCGTCCCCAGGTGCGCGGAGCTCGTCTGGCAATCCTGCGGTCTCGTCCGCTGCGGGCCCCCCGTCCGCATCCACGACGTCGACGGCCCGTCCGCACATCAATGGGCCCCACGCGCCGTCCCCATCGCCCTCATCCGGTCCGCCGTCCCAGACTCAGACTCAGTCTCAAGCTCAGCAGCAACAGCAACAACAGCAACAGCAGCAGCAGCAGCAACAGCAGCAGCATCAACAACAGCAGCAGCAGCGGTATCAGCAGGCTCAGATGATGATGGGGCAGCCGCAGCCGGGTGGCTTCCCGGGGGCCCAACCGGGCGGCGGCTACGCGATGCATCCGCACATGGCGGGGGCCAATGGCCAGCCGCAGTTCATGGGGGCGGGTCCGCCGCCGCCGCAGGGGTACGCGCGTCCGCCCGGGCCGTCCTACGAGGAAGAGTTTTTGCGCGTCAAGGCCATGATGATGCAGCACCCGGACCTGATCCCGCCGCCCATGGAGGTGCTGCGCATCTCCATGAGCCAGAGTAGCCACCACCAGCAGCAGCAACAGCAGCAGGGACTCGTGGGCAGCTACATGCAGCAGCAGCAGCAGCGGGCCGGACAGATGGCCATGGGCCGAGGGGGCTACCCCGCGCCCTACGGCGGCATGATGATGGCTCAGCCCCAGGGTGCGGCCGTCATGATGGGCCAGGCCAGGATGAACCCGCAGATGGCGGCCGGCCGCCAGCCGCAGCAGCGGGCGCCCGGGGCCCCCGCGGGTCCCCAGGCAGCCCCAGGGGTCCCCTCGGGACCCGGCGCGACTGACACGCCCACGGCCTGGCAGTCGGAGAACGACCTGCCGTTGCGCCGCAAGATGATCGGCAAGATGTACGTCGTGTTCTCTCTCGTTAGTTGTGTGCGTGGGTGTGGGATGTGTGGCGCTAACAGTCGATCATCTCGTCCCCATGTGCTGTCGCTCCGTCCCCAGCGTGAGTCTGTTGCAGCAGCGCAAGCCGGACGCGCCGGCCGAGTGGATACGGCGGCTGCCGGACATGGCGCGGCGGCTGGAGGACTCGCTCTACCGCACGGCCAAGAACCGGGACGAGTACGGGGACTTCACGTCGCTCAAGACGCGGCTGCAGCACTTGGCCGTCACGATGGGCGCGCGCGCGCAGCACAAGACGGCGGCCAACCCCCGCGCAGCCGCGGGTGGCGTCCCCATGCCGGCCGGTGCGGGTGGGATGATGGGCCCCGGGATAGCCATGGGCGGCGGGGGCCCCCAGGGACCTTTGGGGATGGCCCAGGGGCCGCCCCAGAACCCGCAGCAGCAGGCGTACGCGGCGGCCCGCATGACGCCGCAGCAGCAAATGCAGATGCAGCAGATGCAGCTGCAGCAGCAGCAGATGCAGCAGAACCCGCACCTGCGGCAGCAGTTCACGCCGCAGCAGCTGCAGCAGTTCCAGGCCGCGCAGCTGCAGCGTCGGCAGTTCCAGATGCAGCAGCAGCAGCAGCAGCAAGCGCAGCTCCAGCGGCAGTCGTCCATGCAGCAGCAGCAGTTCCAGCAACAGCAGCAGCAGCAGCAGCGACAGAACGCCATGCGCCAGCAGCAGATGCAGCAGCAGCCGCAGCCGCAACAACAACAACAGCCGCAACGACCCAACGCCAGCTACATGCAGCAACAGCAGCAGCAAGCGCAGCAGCAAGCGCAGCAGCAAGCGCAGCAGCAAGCGCAGCAACAAGCGCAACAGCAAGCGCAACAGCGGAGAACTGGCGCGGCGGCCAACGGCAACGCGAGCCGGCTAAGCGCCAACCTGGGCGAGTCGTCCGAGTTCCTCAGTCTCGACCTGTCGCAGCCGCTGATGGGCCCGGACGAGCTGCCGGCCGCGCCGTCCTCATCCGCCGGCCCCTCGTCCGCTCCCGCGTCCGCATCCTCAGGCCCGTCCGCGTCCTCGACCGCAACCGATGCCGCGGCCACGGCCGCTGGGGACGGCAAACCGGCCGGCGACGGCCCGACCGCGGGGCAGAAGCGCACGCTATCGCAGACGCAGCAGCAGCTGGCTGCGGCCGCGAACGCAGCGGCCTTCAAGCGCTCCAAGCTCGGCGGGGGCGGCGCGCAGGGGGCCGCAGGGCAGACGCAGCAGGCGGCAGCGAACGCAGCGGCCTCCTCCGCCAGGGTCCCGACCGCGGGCCAGACGCAGCAGCAGGCGGCCGCGAACGCCATGAATCAGAAGCCAGGGCCCGGCGGCGGGTCGGCCAAGCCCCCGCCCATGAGCGCCGTCAACGCCAAGTAGGGCGGGCTGCGGACGGCCACGGCCGCAACCTCGTCCGCCCAAGAAGCGCTGCGGACGGCGGGCTGCCCCTCCCTCGCCTGCGGTGCGGGCGGCGACCGCGCTGCCCACGTCCGTCCCCTCGCGATCGCGGACGCAGGGGCAGTGTCGAGGGGCCCGCAGAGCCTTCGCGAGCGGCCAAGGCGTGGGTCAGCCCCCCCCGTGGCCCGGAGGTGGCCACGCCGTCCCCAACTTGCGGTCCGAGTGAGCCACGCGGACCCCAACGCGGACCCCACGCGGATCCCACACGGACGGCAGGCGGGTGTGTCATAGTGAGGAGGGCAGGAGCGGCCTGGAGGAGGACAAGAGACTGGGAAATCAAGGTTTGATTTATTTTATCGCACCTTTGATGGACTGACGGACGGACGGACGCACGGACGGATGGATGGGCGGTCAGAGCGAGGGCAGCCGCAGTTCAGGCCACGCGCCGACGACCTCAGGGCATGCGGACGTCCCCGAGGGTCTGCGGTTGTGGTGAGACCTGCGGACGTGAGACGGGCCCTGGACTGCGGACGCGTCCTCGAGCGCTCGCAGCACGGCCGCGCCCTGTCCGCGCTCCGCCGGGTCGTCCGCCATGTGCGCGTTGAGCAGCATGCGGCGGCGGTAGGCCGTGATGAGCACGGGGAAGGGGATGGCCAGGTCCCCGAGCCGCCCGGCCTGCAGGTCGTGGAAGAGCGTGGCCACGGGGTTGGGCCCCTCGGCCTCACGGGCAGGGGGCGGCCGACGGGGGCCCCTTGGTGGGGACGACGAGGCAGCGGACGGACCGTGCTTGGGTGCATGCAGCGCCGGTGGGGACGGCCGCGGCCGCCGAGGAGGACGCATCATGGACAAGAACTCGACCAAGGTGATCTCTCCGGTGCCGTTGTGGTCCACGCGGTCCACGAGCGCCTGCACGTCGGCGCGGCTGCGTGCGAGCCCGACCGACACGAGCGGGTCCTCGAGCTCGTCCGGCCCCACGGCCCCCGAGCCGTCCGCGTCCAGGGACTCGAACCAGCACCGCAGCAGCGACTCGTGCGCGCGCCGCGCCTGGAGCGCGCTCGCCTTGCCGTGCTTGCCCAGCCAGGTGTGCTGCCGCCACTGCAGCTCGTCCTCGTTGTCCGGCACCGGTGGGGACGGGGATACCCGTGGGGATGCCCGTGGGGATGCGGACGACGGCGCGGGTGAGGACGGGGACGAGCGCGGCGTCCGGCGAACGCGGATGGAGCGGTCGGAGGGGGGCTCGCGGGCCTGGGAACTGCGCCACGGGCGGCGGTGCAGCGTCGGGTCCGTCGCGCCAGACAAGGGGGACGTTTGCCCGGGCCGGAAGAACATGCGGGCAGTGGGGAGGGAGGGAGGGAGGGAGGGAGGGAGGGCGGCTGCGGACGGCGGCCGACAGGCGTCTGGATGCTAAGCCTCAGGCTGAGCAACCGGACGCTCGTGAGGACGAGGACGCTCTGTCGGCCGTGCGGACGGGAGGGGGTGGATGCCTCTATCAATAGCTCCTCATCGACTTGGACGGGGCTCAGGACCCCGTGCGCTTGCCATTGACAATACGAGGCTATGCAAGCGAAAAGCCTCAAGCCTACGTACCCATTGCCACGACCGCTGCTCGCTCACTGCGTCGCCTGCTTGGTCTTGGTATGCGCCTTGCGCTTGGTGGCGCTTCGCTGCTCGTCGGCGTTCGGTGGCGGCGTCTTCGCCTCGTCCGCCACGTTCCTCGGCCGCTTCTTGAACTGCTTGGCGCGGTTCGCCTTGTGCAGGTCGTAGCCCGAGACGGTGCTGATGCGGTGGCGCTGCGGCGGCGCCTTGAGCAGCTCCTTGCGCTTCTTGACGCTGCTCGCACCCACGCCACGACGTTCGATCCGTCGGTCAGTCAACCAGTCACTCCTGTCCTTCCTCTTGACCATCACCTGAGGACTAGAGTCGCCCCCATTGGTGGACTGGACTACGCACGCACCTGGCCTTCTTGATCGACAGCATCCACTCGGGCACGGCGCAGCCCGAGAGCTTCATGACATTGGCGATCGAGCGTAGGTACGCCATGTCGTCCTCCGTGAAGAACGTCACGGCGTGGCCTTGGCGCCCGCCGCGACCCGTGCGTCCGATGCGGTGGATGTAGCTCACCGCGCTCTACCGTAGGAGCAGTAGACACATGCATGGACACCACACGACCACCGCCATCGTTAGATATCCGCAACTCTTGCAGCCACATATGCCGCCGACTGCTACCGTATCGTTCGTACCTGCGGAAAGTCGTAGTTGATGACCATGTTGACGGCCTTGAAGTCGATGCCGCGGCTCATGAGGTCCGTGCAGATGAGCACCCAGATGTCGCCCGAGCGGAACTGGCGGATGGTCTCGTCGCGCTGCTCCTTGGACCGGTCCGCGTGCACGGCGCCGATGCTGACGCCGTCGTAGAGCAGCTCGTGGAAGAGCTCCTGCGCGCGCTCCTTGTTCTGCACGAACAGCAGCGCCGGTAGCCGCAGGCCCGAGCGGAAGAGCTGCTTCATGGCCACGAGCTTGCCCTCCTCCTTGCCCACGAACACGAGCTGCTGGTCCACCGAGGCCGCGCCCGCGTTCTTGGTGCCCACGGCCACGCGCACGGGGTCGCGCAGCACCGACTGGGCCATCTCCTCGACACCTTCGAGCATCGTCGCGCTGAACATGGCGCGCTGCACGCTCGGGCGGCTGCAGGCGGCCAGCACCTCGTCGATCTGCTCCACGAAGCCCATGTCGAAGAGCCGGTCGGCCTCGTCCAGCGTCACCATCTCGACGCTCGACAGGTCCAGCGCCGTCTGCTGCAGCAGGTGCACCAGCCGCAGCGGCGTCGCGATCAGCACGTCAATGTGCACGCTCATCTTGCTCCTAGGATTGGCATCCGCGCACACACACATACACACACACAAGCACCCAATCGGTCAGTCCATGCTCGGTCGCTCTACCGAAATCATAGATCCCAAACACCAAAAGCAAGTCCAAGGCCGTCTGCCAGTGGTTGGACAGTGCGTACTTGGCGTGCGACGCGATGGTGGCCGCCGTGGCCTTGGAGAGCAGCGTCAGGTGCAGCTTCTTGCCCTTGCTCAGCCGCGAGAACTCGCCCAGGATCTGCACCGCGAGCTCGCGCGTGGGCGACAGCACGACCGACCGGATGCCTGCGGACGGGGACGACGCGGGCGCCTCCCCCAGCGCGGCCAGCATGGGGATGGCGAACGCCGCCGTCTTGCCCGAGCCCGTGGGCGCCGTGGCCAGCACGTCGCGGCCCAGCAGCATGCTCGGGATCGCCTGCATCTGCACGGGCGTCGGCTCCTTGTACTCGGACAGCTCAATGTTCCGCAGCAGCACCGCCTTCATCCGCTCCTGGCCCGCGCGCACGCGCATGGCCGAGAACTCGGCCATCGGCGCCGGCACCGCCGTCCCGTCCACGCGGATGCCCATCTGCCGACGGAACGCCGCCAGCTCCTCCCTGCCCACCACACCACGCCACACACCGCGGCAGCACATGGTTAGTGGCCTGCTCACCCTCCCCCCCTGCGGGTGTTTTGCGTTGGGTACGAGTACAGGACGAGGCGTACGCGACGCGGCTGGCCTTGGCGCTGGCGGACGGCGCGTCCGTCTTGCCCGCGACAGCCTCGCTCTCTCCTCCGCCCTTGAACAACGCCACCGTCGACTCCTCCTCCTCCTCCTCCTCCTCTTCGTCCTCGTCACTTGCTTCCTCCTTGTCCCCGCTCTCCTTGTCCTCTTCTTCGCTCTCGTCGCCCGCGTCCTGGTGGCCCTCGCTGCCTGTCACGCCCGCGCACTTCACGTTAGAGCCACTAGTACTCCCCCTCTCTCACACACACACTCCTTGTGCTGCTACTCGCTGACGCACCCATGGACTCGGAGCGCGAGCGGCGGCGCGCCTTGCGCTGGCGGCGCTTGCGAGCCGCGTCGCTCTTGGGCGCCAGCAGCTTGGACGCCTGCCGGCGCGCCTCGTCCTCCAGCCGCTGCTCCTCCAGCGCGCCCTCGCTCAGCTTGCGCTTGCGCCGCGGCTTGCTGCCCTTGGCGCCCTTGCGCTCGTTTCCGGCCCAGCCAGGGATCATCTCCTCGCTGATCGTGCGCGCGCGTGGCGCCGGCGCGTCCTCCGTGCTCGCCGGCGGCCTGCTCCACGTGTATCAGTCTCTGCTGCCGCTGCTCTCTCGCCATGTAAACCACCGCCAGCATCGGAACGTACGCGGCGACAGCGTTGAAGCCAAAGAAGTCAAGCTCGTCGTCATCCGCGGCGCGCGTCGGCGTGGCCAGCGCTGCAGCAGCCATCCATTGGCACGCATTGACGTAATTGCGTGCATGTAGCACAGGACGTTACGAAGCGTCAGTGGGGGGGGCGAGCGAGGACGTATAGTAGAGCTAGAGCGACCGCGAAGGCGCGCGCACCGCTCTTGGCCTTCTTCTGCTTCTGCTTGAAGGCGACGACGTCCTGGTGGCCCGCGAAGGACGCGCCCTTGGCCAGGAGCCCAAAGAAGCCGCTCGCCATGCTGCCAGTCGCCCGGGGTCTTGAATGTTGCTAGGAGTACCAACCAAAATGGAGAGCACTGTACAGTAATACAAGACCGGTGTAAAGGATCGAAAAATTACGGACTCTATTGCGAAATTACAATACTGCATCCAGTCCACAAGTTGAAGCAGGCGCGCCGTCCCCTGGCTCCTCCTCTGCTTTTGACTCGTGGGCCGGCAGAGGAGCTTGAATCGCTGCGTCCAGCTCAGAGGGCGGCAAGAGAGCCGCGTGGTCGTCCGACCAGTGGTCGTTGAGACTCAGCTCGACGCGGATCTTGGTGCACGAGTCGTTGAGCGCGACCGCGTCCACGACCTCGTACTGCAGCGACTCGAGGCCGTTGAGCCGCCATGTGCGGCGGTGCTCCTTCAGCAGCTGCCGCTTGATCTGCAGCGATCGCACGTGAGAAACACAGCGTCGGAGGCGACAGGGAGCGAGAGACGGAGACGCACGTAGCACTTCCAGTCGGACGCGCGCAGGGCTGCGAGCTTCGCTTGCAGGTCCATGCGCTCCAGGTCTTCGATCGTGCCGCTGCGATCCAGCAGCGAGCGCGTTTCCTAAGCCTGACGCCGTGATGTAAGGCAGTCGATGTCGATCGCCAACGCACCTCGAGGGGGCTTGCACTTGCAGCCGCGACCGCATCACGCGCGTGTAGAGCTCATTGTCCTCGCCGCCCCAACTACAACAGCCCATGCCAACCAATCCACGCCGATAAGCGCCCGACAGACACGGAGAGGGTTCGACTGCAATTGGGCTGGACAGGCAGACGCACCCCCAAAAGGTGTTGGGAAAGCCGTTAACTTGGAGGAACTGGGCGCGCGTGAAGGCCACGATGCCGCCAAAGTAGTGCGGGTTCTCGTTGTACCTGCCGCCGCCAGGCGAGGGGAGTCGTCCGTCACGTTAGCCCCGCCCGTCCACTCTCCGCTTCGCCATTGCAGGACGGTATTAGCACTGCTGTAGCAGCCGACTCGCGTACCGATCCCAGACGCGCGCAATGTGCATGGGCCCCGCGGTGGGCTTCTTGGCGTACAGCTCCCCCAGCTCGTCCTGCCGACCGCGACACAGCCAGCTTCCCTCGTCAGCTCCGCGCGTGCAATCAATAGAGTCCCCTTGCTGGCAGCACCGCCCATGAACCGCCGGCCACGCACCCCCGGGAGCAGGTCGACGTCGTGGAAGACGAACACGTCGTAGTCGTCGCGCGCCATGTCGAAGCCCGCGTTGAGCAGCTGTCCGCGGTTGAACTTGCGCCCATCGTCCGTCTGCTCGAGCACGAGCAGGTGGAACGTCGCGCTGTCGTATCAATAACAGCCCACACAACAGCGCGCGGGGCGTGGCGTAACCAACCCAGCGGCCGCCGGGCTCGCGTCAGTCGCTGGAAAAGACAGAGCGAGGGCAGTCGTCGGCTGGTGGGTGGAGAGCGCACCGCTCGCGCGCGCAGTGGCGCTGCAGGAAGCGTGTCATGAAGGGCACGAAGCGCCGCAGGTGCTCGGCGCGCCGCTGCTGCGCGTGCAGGTCGCGGAACGGCACCAGCACCACGACGCGCAGCCCCGTTGGGTCCTCCTCGCTGGCGCTAGGGATGGGAGCTGTCGCTCGCTGCTTCTTCCGTTCGTCGACGGTGGTGCTGTCGTCCGCCGCGTCCAGCCGGCGCTTGGACATGACCAGCGAGTGAGCTTGGAGGTGGTGGATGGATGGAAGGAAGGCTGCAGAAGAGAAAAAAATGGGCTAGATGTCATGAAGACAGAGCTTAAACCATCCAATGGAAGTTGGATACGCTTGTGCGCAATCCCGTCCTTGTCGAGGGAGATGCTAACCGTCTCTCGGCTCAACGAACACAGTCTCACAGGTCAAAATTGCTGCTATAAAGGCTTGCACACTTGGGCGGCGCTTCGAACCCCGCGTCAGCACCGACATGTTGCTATTTGTATAGACATTCGACACCAAGGCTTCATGTGCTCGTGTGTTCTATACCCTGTAAAACATTATCCTTAAACGAGTATCGAGCCGACAAACCTCTATCATGTTATACCGAACCGACGCAATTCAGCACACGAGCGACTCGATGGTGGACGGGTGCAGCAGCTTGATCCAGCGCTCGGTGCTGTCGCGCAGCTCGGCCCAGACGGCGGGTGCCACTCTGAACTCGGGGTAGCTCAGCTTCGTGTACACCCAGCGCGTGAGCACGACCGTGATCGCTCTATCGGCGGAGGCGTTGGCGCCGCCGGACTGCGGTCTGTCCTCCTCGAACGACGTGACCTCGAGAATGGAGCTGGTCGTCCGGCGGATCCGCGTGGACGGACGGTACGGGTACTGGTCGTCCTCGTCAACGTAGTCGGTCACGACCAGTCCGTAGCCGCGCTCGCCGCCAGGTGAAGCGTCCTCGGGCACGAACCGCGAGAAGACGAGCGAGTTCGACTCGAGGTGGTAGCCGCTCTCGGTGGTGGACACGAAGCGGTTCTGCGGGATCCCGGCGCCCGAGTGGTCATCGTCGTCTTCGCGCACCGTGATGTAGGCGAGCTGGTCCGAGATACGGATCTCCAGGTCGGAGAAGAAGCGCTTAACGGCCTCGAACCCGCTGCGCACGCTGCGGATCCGGTCGAAGTGCATGGTCGAGAGCGACAGCAAGTACGAGTCGCCGTTGGGCGTGTCGAACGAACGCTCCTCGCGCACGTGGCACCGCGGGTCCCACACGAGGCGCCGCTGGTCCAGGAAGCGCCTGGCGCTCTCGAGGATGCGCGTCTTGGCCGCCGCCAGCGTCGCTTGCCGCTCGTGCCAGTCCGTCGTGAGGTGGATAAACTCGTGCATTGGACTCCCCACCTGCGCCTCCTAGTATTGGAGGGTCGCGACAAGCATTGAGCAGGCTGTCAGGCTACGGAAGCCAGGCTTTCGGCGCGACTCGCCACGCACCGTGAAGATGTACTCGCCGAGCAGCGCGTGGGCGGCCGCGAAGCGCTGCTGCTGCGCCACCAGTTCGCGGCGCAGGCGGCGGTTCTGCGCCAGCTGCGCGTTGCACTTGCGGTCGCTCGCCTGCTCGTCCTCGGCGACACTCCCGAACCTCTGCATCAAGGCCGCCTCCAGCTGCGCCTGCAGCTCGCAGACCTGGCGCTGCAGCTGCTCCTTCTCCTCCTGCCCAGCGAGAGCCCACCCGTCAGAGACTCGAACCGCGCCATACGCCGAGAGGTTCTTCGAGAGAACGTACTCGGCGGACGGTGTTCGTAGCCTTGCGCCACTGCCGCTTGCGCTTGGCCGTCCGCAGGCGCTTCATCTGGCGGGGCGACGTGCTGCCCCCCTCGTCTTCCTCGACCGCGCTGTCGTCCGCTACTGCTTCGCCACTGGCCTGGCGGCCACCGCGTCGCCCGTCCGCATCAGACAGCAGCGGCATTGCGGCTCTGGGGCTGGTGAGGCTGGTGAGGCTCGCGCGGTCGCGCTGCGCTCGCCCCGAGGCGCCGACTGGACCGGCGTGCGCAGACATTCGCTTTTGATGGCAGTTGCTAGACAACCACATATCATTGGTAGAAAAACGAACAATATGGAATAGGAGCCAATCAAAACGCTTGTCTAGTTCCTCAGAGCAGAAGAAAGATCAGACCGAGGGCGTGGACCGCCTACGATACTCTCGACCCTAGACCTCCTCGCGTTGCCTCACTCACTGTCTGTTCGTTCTACAGAGCTGCACGGCAGTGCCGTGACGGCACGCCAGGGGGTCCGTTAGCACCGCTCAAGTCCCACCGAATGGTCGCGTAATCTTACTCGGGCGATGCGCCGTCGAGCAATCAGCCGCGACTGGCGAGGCGTCTTCTTCAACATCAACGAGATCATGTCTGTACTAGGCTGCAGAGAGACATACAGACAAACAGACAGCCACGCCTGGTCGCTCATGACTGGGAAAACTGCATGACCAGGTCGCGTCATCTCTGAGCTTGGTGGAGCCGCGTGGACGCGGCAGTTGGCGGTCTTCCGCCGTTCCTCGTGGCGGCATCCTGTTGGCTCTTCCGTAGTCCCAAAGCTCGCCATTCTCTCAAGCACGCAGCACAACCAAGCCTCCCTTCCTCTTCTCCACCAGCTCCCTTACAAGCGACGAAGATGCCTCGCAGGACGACAGCCAAGACGACAGCCAAGTCTATGGGCGACCTGCTGGAGCAGGTGGGCTCGCGCCAGGAGCGGCGGCTGGTCGACCGCCTGCGCGCGCTGGGTCTCGACAAGTACGTGGAGCTGCCGCAGATCGCCGTCATGGGCGACACGTCGAGCGGCAAGTCGTCGCTGCTGTCGGCGCTCTCGGGCGTCACGTTCCCGTCCTCGGACAAGCTGACGACGCGGTGCCCCGCCCAGCTGATCCTGAGCCACGCGGACGCGTTCCGCGGCAGCGTGCGGCTCGTGCGGTTCGCGTCGGCGGCCACGGAGGCGGCGCGCGAGCTGGGCGGCATGGACGAGGTGGCGGGCGCGATCGAGGCGCTGACGCTCCAGCTCGTGGGCGAGGGCCAGTCGATCAGCGACGACCAGATCGTGATCGAGCTGAGCGGGCCGGCGCTGCCCAACCTGACGCTCACGGACCTGCCGGGGCTCGTGCGCACGGTGGCGGACGGCGAGGACCCGGGCATGATCGCGCGCGTGCGGCAGCTCGTGGGCCGCTACATGGGCCAGGAGCGCACGGTCATCATCGCGGTCGTGCCGGCCAACGTGGACGTGCACAACACGGAGATCCTGCAGGCGGCCGAGGAGGCCGACCCGACGGGCGTGCGCACGATCGCGGTCGTGACCAAGCTCGACCTGGTGGACGAGGGCGCCGAGGGGTCGGTGCACGAGCTGCTGTTGAACAAGAAGAAGTTCATGCGGCTCGGCTACCACGCCGTCAAGTGCCGCAGCCAGAAGGAGGTCGCGCAGGGTGTGTCGATCGCGCAGGGCGTCGACCGAGAGGCGAGCTTCTTCCCGCAGCACGACTACTGGCGGCGGCTGCCGGCCGGGCTCCGGGGCGTCGGAGCGCTCACGACCAAGCTCGTGGACATCCTGCACGACAACATCCGCCGGTCGCTGCCCAAGGTCGTGGAGGAGATCGGCGAGCGCGTCGCGGCGGCCGAGAAGGAGCTCGAGGGGCTCGGCACCGCGCTCGACTCGCCCAGCGCCAGGCGGCACATGTTCGGCCGGTGGGTCAACGCGTACCTGCGGCAGATGGAGGCGGCCGTGCTGGGCGTGCCGAGCGACCGCGTGTCACCGCTGGCGGTCGATGGATGCGACGAGGACGCCGAGGTGCTGCGTCTGCGGTCGACGCTGCGCGAGAAGGAGAGGGAGTTCCAGGAGGCGGTCGAGCGCACGCGCGAGTGCGGCGTTGGGAAGCTGGCCAAGCCCAAGTGCGACGTCGTCGAGGGGGACCCGGTGCTTGTCAAGCATGACGACTACGACAAGTGGCGCGAGGGACACGTTACGACGTAAAGGGCGCGGGTATCACGTGCGAGGAGTGGCAAGGGACGAAGCTTCAGCCCAACAGTTGGAGATACAACGCTCGGCCGGAGCTGGAGCGGTTCATCCGGGAGAACCGCGGGGACGAGCTGCCGATCTTCACGTCCTACCAAGTGTTCTGCCGCCTGTTTCACCGCTGGGTGGAGATGTGGGAGGCGCCGACGCTCGCTCTGATGCGGGACTATCGGCTCCAGACGAAGGCGGCGTCCGAGTATGTGGCAGGCACGCTGTCGGCAGCTCCGAGCGTGGAGAACTATCTCCACACGACGGCGAGCTCCGTCATGAACCGGCTGATGCTGGCGGCGGAGCGAGAGGTCAAGGCGATGCTGCGCAGCGAGGGCCGGCCGTACACGCAGGACAAGGCGCTGTTTACCGACCGCGACCGCCGCCGCGAGCGACTTATCAAAGAGCTGGCACCTCCTGAAGGCGCGGACGGTAAACCGGACGCCGCCTCGAGCGAGGCGCTGGAGACGGAGGTGGCGCTGTACGCGTACTTGGAGGTGGCCATCCGCCGGTTCGTGGACGTGGTGCCCATGCGCCTGAACGACCTCGTGCTCGGCGCTTTCCTGTCGGAGATGGAGACGGAGCTGCTGGGCACGACGGACGAGCAGCTGGAGCGTCTGCTGCGCGAGTCGGCTCGCACGCGTGACCGCCGTTCGCAGCTGGAGAGCGAGGTGCAGACGCTTCGCGAAGCCAGGGACGAGATCGAGCTCGCCTTTTACAGACGCACGCGGCGCGTTTCATGGCGTCTGTTGTTGACGGTTGACGCGGACAGCGCTCTATTTTCAGTCGGTCGTTCTCGTTGCTCTCGCCGCGAGTGTGATGGGATGGCTCGTAGTGCGATCTCAATAGCGTTTTGGCACGTGGCGACCTTCGTCTTTGG
>JAADXZ010000332.1:0-25973 GCA_023338055.1 Phytopythium mirpurense | reverse complement strand
GAGGGAGGGAGGACGGAGGGAGGGAGGACGGAGGGAGGGAGCTTCAGGCAGGCTGGAGCGATCTGGCGACTGACTCCCCGCTCGTGTTGACGCGAACGCAGTTCGGAGAGGACGCCGCGTACTTTGCGCAGCTGCGGAGCGACTCCCAGTCGCTGCAGAGGCTGTCGTGAGGCGTCGGTATCGGTCGGATGCTGTGGGCGGCGGAAGCAGCACGACGTGCACGTGTGGGTAATAAGCTGCACGGCACCTTGAAGCGCAGGACTCTATCTATTGTGCTGCCATTGCCTTCGAAGCCGCGCTATAAACCCCCACACGCCAGCGGGCTGGCGTCGACGCTGGCTGGGCCTGTCGGCGCCTTGGCCGGGCTCGCGATGGGCGTGCGGCACACGGGGCAGTCGAGGCGCGCGCTCAGCCAGCGGGTGACGCACGTGTCGTGGAAGCCGTGGCCGCAGGGCAGCCGCACGCCGGCGCGGCCGTGCGCCGCCACGGGCGTGTCCGGGTCCTCCTCCGTGTCGGAGCGCCGGGCGGGTCGGCGGTCGACGGCCTTGGAGGTGTCCGCCTCCTCTTGCGCCGCGTCGAGCCGCTCGAGGCAGATGACGCAGTCGGCCAGCGCGGCCGAGGCCGAGGGCGCCAGCGGGCGGAGCTCCGAGATGGCGGCGAGCGAGTCGCGGTCGCCCGGGTAGCGCACGCGCGCGAGCACCTCGACGATCTGCAGCAGCTCGCGCAGCGCCGCGCATTGGCCCGCCCACTGGGCGTTGGCCGCCAGGAGCGCGAAGGCGTCGGCGAAGAAGCGCTCGACGCGCGCGGCCTTGTCCGAGATGCGGTGCGCGCCCGTGAGCACGCTCAGCCGCGAGATGGGCGCCCACGCGCGCAGCTGCGCGCGCAGCGCGAGGCACACGGCGCAAGGCGCCCCGCGGGTCTCGCAGCGGCCGCCGTCGGCCCGCAGGTGGCCGCGCACGACGCGCCGCATGCGGCGGTGGGCGTCGCGCAGCTCGGATAGCGACGCGCCGACGCCCCACGTCGTGCGGCGGGGCTGCTGCCGCGTCAGCTCGACGAAGAAGCGCGCGCGCAGCCGGTGCCGCGTGTGCGCGATGGCCACGTCGACCTGCACGTCGGCGAGGCTGGCGCAGCGCGCAATGTCGGCCAGCCGCTCCCTCCGCTCGTCCCAGTCGCCGCCGTCCGCGCCGACGAAGCGCCAGGGGGCGGCGTCCGCGACGCCGTCCTCCCCGAGCAGCAAGGTGCGCGAGCCGTCGAGCTCGGGCCAGCTCGGGGCGCTCGACGCGACGGATGCCGCCGCGCTCATTGTGTCGTTCCGAAGCTGCTTGCGCTCGCACGGTCTCCCGAGCGGCAGATTCAACTCTGGCAGGTGCCGAGCGAGGCTCGGGCTCCAGACCTGGCTGGGGTTGCTCTTGCGCATGCCCAGAGCTGTCTACGAGCGCCCAGACCCGCCTGTTTCGGCGGCTGTCCGTCTGTTTGATACGACAGCTGACAGCCTGCAGGGGGTCGGCGACTGCGAGTGTCTCCGTGTCGCACCGACATGCTCCCAGGCCGTGTCGGCCCCTCCACTACTGGTCGCTAGCCAGCGGAGCGGCCTCGTGCTCATGTGGCTTCGTGTCCGTCCGTTGACGCTCGTGTAGCGATGCGATGCGTCGAACGTGTCCTATAACACGACGGTCACTTGGTCAAAATCGATGGGTCTTGGTTACCATGGCGGCCATGCGCTTTGGTGGAGGAAAAGGAGGCGGCAGGGACGACAGGGGTCGGTCGCACCTTGGAAATAGACAGCTTCAAGCAGCAGCTGGCGCCGCTCAACTGGGCCAGCGATCAGCACTGTCAACTGGCGACAGCAAGATCGAGAGAGGTGGCGGCTCAGCACGAGCCTCACGTGTCGAGTCAACCTTTGAATTGATACGGAGCCAGTGGCGCTGATCAGGCTGCTGATCGCACGCAACACGAGCGCCTACTACAGCAAGTTGGTTCCACCGTGTGCATGTTTCCCACATGGTCTGACTGCGGCTCTCAGACGCTATCTCCAACAACAACCAAGGCACCCGCCCGCTTTCTATGTGGCCACTACCTACCCACGCACAACACCGATTGAATGCCAGTATTCGAGTTTATTCAGCCATGACAACACCGCCGGTCGACGCAGCAGCTCCCGCTACAGGAGCCGCCGCGCCGGCCGGGGTCGAGCTCCTAGAGCACGAGTCCACCGGTCGGACGACCCGCGAACGCCCTAGTACTGCGCCTTCTTGGCGGCCTCGGCGGCGATGGCCTTGGCGCGCAGCTCGAGCTTCTTCTGCGTCTTGAGGCCCATGATGCCACCGCCCCACTTGCGGCGGTAGGTCGAGTCCTCGTTGAACTTGGCGTGGAAGGTCTGGGCGAGAGAGTCGAACTTGGCCTTGTCCTCCTTGTTCACGTGCGTGAGCGCGACGACGGCCGCGTTCTTCTTGTGCACAAGCTGGCCGAGGCGAGCCTTGCCCTTGACGATCGCGTACGGGATGTCGAACTTGCGGCAGAGCGCCGGCAGGAAGACGACCAGCTCGATCGGGTTCACGTCGTGCGCAATCACCACGAGCTTGGCCTTCTTGTTCTCGATCAGCGACGTCACGTGGTTCAGGCCGTACTTGACCACGGCGGGCGGGGCCGAGGCCTCCTCCTTGCCGGCGGCGATGTTGCGGAGGCGCTCCGTCTTGGCGGCCTTGGTCTCCGGCTGGTACTTGAGCAGCATCTTGAAGAGGTCCGTGGCCGTGTTCTTGTCCAGCGTGTTGCTGAACTGGTTGATCGACGGCGGCACCTTCAGGCGCTGGTACAGGATCTTGCGCTGGCGCTGGATGCGCACGTAACGCGGCCAGCGCACGAACCGGGACAGGTCGCGCTTGGGCTGAGAGGCGCACACAATGACGAGGAGCAGTCGTAAGCGCCTTTGACGACCTTTTCCGAGGTACGAGCCTACAATTTCTCCACAGTAACCCACCCTCGCCCTCTGACTCACACCGAGGGAGCAAAGGACGAGGGCGGGCCGACTGTGCATGAGCATGACAGCGTGGTGGTGGTCTTTACCCTTGGGAGCGAGTCCATCCGAGGATGAACTGCCGCCACAAGTTTGTGTCATTGCGGTCGTGGGGGACCCGCTACACAGTTTCTCGCGCTGCAACGAGGCGGCGGCCAGAGCCGGAAGCCGACGGCCTCCGCCCCTTACCGCCCGCCTCGCGCAGGCACGGAGCCGCGCCGCCGCTCAAGGCAACGGAGGTCGGCGCCCGTGCGGAGAGGTAGTGAAGAATTGCGAATGGACGCTCGGTCCCGGCGGGGCCGGAGACGCGAGGCCATGCAGAGAGATCGGCGCTTCAGTATACCTGCACGTCACCGCCGAGGCGGAAGTTCTTGGGCGCACTCTGGAAGAGCGGGTCCTTCTTGGGCTTGGCGGCGCCGGCCGCCTTGCCGCCCTTGACCGTCTTGGTCGTCACCTTGGTGGTGGTCGTGGTCTTCTTCACCTTCTTGGTCGGCTGTTCAGACGCGCACAACGCGGGCGTTAGCCATCCACTCGCGGCATGCAGGCACTCGATCGGTGCGGGGGCGCGCCAGTTACAGACCCAGCGCCTTTGGAGCTACCGAAAGCGCCTCGCGGCGGCCACATCACGAGCGAGAGACTCACCATTTTGTTTCGGCTTGTCACTCGAGGATGGCGAATAAACGAATGGAACGCGCCGCAACCACAACGCGCTCCCCACTGGCCAACAAACGGTGACTGGCCCAGAACTGCCGCAGTGTGTTGAACGATGATTCGTGGAAACTGTAAAACAAAAATTGTGTTTCAGCCAATCAGTGTGACAATTCGTCAAGCCACCCTGCATAATCCGATACTGTGGCATGTCACTCTTCGCTCCAGCCTTGTTGAAGTTGATCCAAGGCGTCAAGGTGGAGAAGGCGAGATGGCGGAGCTGCGGAGCTTGACGGACGCTCCCGAGCTCGCGCGCGCCGTCAAGAAGCTCAACCTGAGCGTGCTCCCCGTGCAGCCGCCCGAGTTCGTCTACCGCCGGACGGCGCGCGACACCCACGGGCTCTCGTGGGCGGCCGTGCTCCCAGCGACGGGCGAGGTCGCGGGCGGCGTCTTCGCCATGCTGGAGACGGACGCGCGCGAACCAACAAGGGCGAGCGTACAGATTATCACGTTGGCGGTGGAGCCGCGACACCGGCGCTCGGGAGTCGGCCGCCTGCTGCTGCAGCGGGTGATCGAGCTCGCGCGGGCGCTCGGAGACCCCACAGTCGACGGCGACGGTGCTCATATCCACGGACTGAGCCTGCACGTGCACGCGGCGAATGTGGACGCCGTCCAGTTCTACGAGCGCGTCGGGTTCCGTGAGCAGGCGCGGGTCGAGGGCTACTACCGGCGACTGGAGCCCACGACCGCCATCGTCATGCACTTCCCGCTGCCGTAACAACGCTCTCCCCCACACGGATGAATTGATGAAGCGTCGACGGTAAACGATGCAAGTTTGTCCTCAAGACAAAACTCGCTAGTGCTAATGCCAGTTATCAGCTCCCGCGATAACATGGCGCAGTGCACAGTCTTTGACCCATTCCCTGCCTCCAGGTGCCTCGTCCTACCCGGCCAAGTGCGCGCGCAGCTCGTCAAACGTGGCGACTCCGCGCTCCAGCACGCTGCGCTTCCACGACGCGCTCTGGTGCAAGTAGAAGACGTCTCGCAGCGCTTCCGCAGTCGGCAGGCGGCAAGTGGTGGCGTTCGCGCCGAAGAACGCGTTCTCCTCGACCATCGCGCGCAGGACGAACACGCCAGGGACGGTGCCGAACTCCTGCGCCACCAGCAAGTCGCTCGTCCTGTCGCCCGCCAGCTCCGCCAGCATCGCCGCCACGCCGTCCATCGTGAATCCCTCGGCGGCGTCGTAGCCGTCCGACACGCCGCTCTCGCCGCTGAACACTGGCACAACCCTGCTGGCCTTGTCACCCTCGGCCATGGAGAACACCTGGCGCGCGAGCGTCACGTTGGCGTCCTTGTGGAGCAGCAGCGTGTCGACCCCCGGCGCGCCGAGGCCCGTGTGCACGTCGATCATACCGAATCTGGCCATGACGTCTGTGAAGACGTGCTCGCGTAGGTAGCGCTCGAGCAGCACGGCGCTCGGCTCGAGCTCCCGGCCGCCGTAGTACAACGCCGAGGGGAAGTGGTAGTTGCCGCTCACGACGGCGCGCTTGATGGCCACGAAGCCCTTCTCCAGCAAATGGCGCGCCGCCCGCGGCCAGAAGAGCCAGTCCGAGCCGCACGCCGACGCCGACACGCGCGGGTTGAGCAACTCGTAGACGTCCATGTAGCCGTGGGCATTGGGGTCCTGCGCCGCGCGCCTGGCGAAGGCCTGCGGCGACAGAAAGTTGCGGTTCAGGTCCACGTTGTGCTCGTTGAAGCGCCGCAGCTGCGAGAACCCGAACGGGTTGAGCGCGTGCACCAGCACGAGGGTGGGCGGCCCTCGCCCGTCGGTCTCGCCCGCCCCCTCGGCGAGCCGCTCGAGCAGCCGCGACTGGATGGCGCTGCCGGCGAAGCCCTCGACGCCGTGCGTCCCCGAGAGGTGCAGCAGCACGCGGTCGGGCGCGCCGCTGACGACGGCCACGTCGATGGACAGGTCCAGGTGCGCCAGCTCCGGCAGCGGCAGGGAGAAGAGCGCCGCGCCTTTGACCGCGGCGGCGCGGGACCGGAAGAGCGCGCGCGCCGAGTAGTACGAGGCGCTGAAGTGGCGCTCCGCTGCGTCCGCGGCTCTGTCCGCGCCCGAGTGGCGTGGCAGCAACGCGTACGAGTCGAGGGGCGCGAAGTTGTGCTGTGCGTGCAGCGCGAGCGCCACAAGCAGCGCCACGAGCGGCGGCCACAGCGACGGCATGGTCGGTCGGTCGGTTGGTCCCAGGTGTATCGAGAACTGTTGATGGGAATGGGAATCAGTTGAAGAAGGAATGAAATCGTACTTAATGGTTATCGTTCCATTCGAGGGAGATACGGTGTGGGCCACACCACTGCACCATGTGACGTGTGCGAAACGTTTCGGTGATGTCCGTCCGTCTGCTTCCTCCTATCGATAGTTTCGGCTCACTTGCCGCTCTTGGTGGGCACCGTTGGCAGCAGCAGCACGCCGGCCACGGGCTCGTTCGCCAGCTCCTCGAGCGCGCGCAGACTCGCGGGCCGCGCGTCGAAGATCTCGCCCAGCCGCCGCCGGAACGCGACCACGACCTGGCCGAACTCCATGTAGCCCTGCGCGAGCCACAGCGCCGCCACAACAACAAGCCGACGCGGGTTAGTCGAGCCACACGCAGGGCGAGCCACGGGCAGGGAGGCGGGTCGACGTACCGCGCCCATCTCGACGAACAGCGCGTCGAGCACGGGGAAGAGCAGGCAGAACATGGACTCGAACACGTGGTTGTCGACGTCCTGCACGATCTCGTCCCACGTCGCGTACCTGTCCAGCGTCTTGGTCGGCGCCGCCAGCGTCGACATCCCGCGGTGGTCCCGGCCGTTGGCCGCCGACGAGGAGGACGACGCGGACCGACTGGTCGCGCGCTGCGCCACGAACAGCGCGTACGTGCGCCGCGCGCTGGGCGACCAGCTCTCCGAGTGGCTGCCCGCGTTGCCCAGGCCGAGCGTTTCCATCAGGATGGACGCCACGTTGATGCAGGCGATCGCGAACGGGTAGTTCTTCATGTTGCCCGTGCTCACGCCGTTGCGCGTGCGCGTCAGGATGCGCTGGAACTCGGGCGACGAGAAGCGCGTGGCGAAGTACGTGAGGCAGTAGAGGCCCAGCAGGCCGCTCGCGCGCAGGTCTGACGCCGGCCCGCCGCGCTGGAAGCCCAGCTCTAGCCACCGCGGGTCCGCATTCGACGTGTACTCGTCGTTCGGGAACACGCGCGCCCAGAGCGCGCGCAGCATGAGTTCCATGGCGCCGTGGTCGCGCGGTAGCGACGTGTCTGTGTTGGTGGCGCCCGCCTCGTGCGTCACACGCGCGCGTAGCAGCTTCTGGAGCCGCGCGACCGACGTCTGGAACGCCAGCCGGATCTTGGACCGCTCCTTGAGCTCGATGTCCACGATCTCTTGCGGCAGACACATGACGGAGCTCACGGCCTCGAACCACGAGCGGCAGTCGCGCGACGACGAGAAGTGGAGGGCGAAGCGCCCGACCACCAGCAGCTTCTTCTCCTCGTGCTTGCTCACGTGCAGCCCGCGCAACGGCAGCACGTACCACGGACGCGTCGCCGCCGTCACCGTCGCCACCGTCGCCGCCATCTCCGCCGTCATGTTGGCTGCTGACTGCGACGTTGACTGCCGGCCGGACGACTCGGCGAGCGACTCGTCGGACAGGTTGATGCTGCTCCTACTACTATCGTACAGGCTCCCGTGGCTCTTGTCGCTCTTGTCGCCGACGAACGCCTCAAGCGGGTAGAACACGAGCGAGCTCTCGTGCAGACAGACGACGAGCTTGCCCTTGAGCGTCGCGTGCGGCCCGGCGTTCTTGACCACGACGCGCCCGGTCCGCAGCGTGAACCTGGAGCAGCGCTGCTCGAGGTCCGCACCCGTGACGCTGTTCTCCACAACCTTGCGCAAGAGCGAGTACAGGCTGTCGCGCGCCTCGCGCGTGTCGAGGAACAGCGGCCACGGCTTGTTGGCGCCCTTCCCACCGCCGCCGCCGCCGCCGACGCCCGGGCCGCAGAACGTGATCAACAGCCCGTGCATGTCGGCCGCGCCGTTGCTGCCGCCTCCGCTACCGAGGTGCCGGCCGTTCTTGCCCTTGAGAGCGACCCGCGACGCGAGCGAGGCGGCGGCGGAGCTGTGCGGTGGGCTGTTGCTGGCGCTCACCGTGGCGCCGTCGATGTGGGAGAAGTGGCACGAGGTGAGCGTCTCGCCGCGCCGCGAAATGGTGAGCGTCTGCTCGGCGAAGTTGAGCTCGAGCACCCGCGTCTGCAGCTGGTTGCGCGAGCTGCTCTTGCGCACGCCGTAGCGCACGATCAGGCCCTGTAGGCCGATCTCGCGCCAGAGGCGCTGCAGGTCCGTGGCCGCGCCGCCGGCGTCCACGGCCGACTTGTTGCCCGCGTGCACCGCCGACTGGAGCGCGCAGACCCACTCCGTCAGCTCGTAGCTTGACATGGTGGCGAGCGAGAGCTCTCGCCCGCCGGCGTCGGCCGACGTGATGAGCTTGAACTCGTGCTCGCGCCAGGACGAGGACGACGACGTCGAGATGGAGGACGAGGATGTGGAGGAGGAGGAAGAGGAGGACGGCTTGGACGTGATCACGCAGCGCGACGTGGAGCTGAGGTCGATGACCTTGGCCGGCGCGTTCTCCGTCTTGTCCTTGGCGTACGTCAGCATCGGTCCGTGGGGCCTGGGCGGGTCCCAACACATTCAGTTGAGTGAGTGAGCGCCTTGTCGCCCGAGAGCTCCGGACGGAGAAGGAGCCAGAAACGTACATGCGCCGCAGCGTGAACCAGCGCTTGTGCCAGCTCGGCATGACCTCGCCGCGCTTGAACATCCACCCCTGCCGCACGACCGCGCCGGCGTCGACGCCCGCCGCCATGGACGCGGCCGAGTGGCGCATCGACATGCGCAGCGACGTGAGCGCGCGGTGGCTGGCCGAGTCGTCGCGCTCGATGGTGCCGGCGCCGAGCTGCGCGAGGAAGACGTCGCGCCCGAACTGCGGCTCGAAGTGCGCCAGGTCGCGCACCGTGAACTGCCGCGCGTGCAGCTGCGCGACGCGCTCGTGCTCGTCCACGCTCAGCGACTTGGCCCCGCCGCCCGCGAGCGTCGCCTCGATGCGCTCGTCGTAGCCGACCTGGTCGCCATCGCTCATCCTCCGCACTGACCGCGGCACGGCCGAGGCCGAGGCCGATGACGACTGGGACGAGGTCGACGGGAGCAGTGACGGCGACGACGCAATCGACGGGAGCATGGGGGACACCCCGTCCACGCCGCTGCCCTTGGCGGCGTACAAGCTCGTCCCAGCATACGTCGACCCGTCGTCGTCCGAGGCCATCGACACGGACCGGTCCGTGCCGTCCTCGCTCAGGCTCTGCTGGCTCGCGGACCGCTGGTACGTGTTGGCGGCCCCGACGGCCGAGTACAAGCGCGTGTGCTCCGTCCAGTCGGCCGGCTGCACCTCCTGGATGGAGATGATCTGCTCCAGCGCGTCGTCTTCAAGGCCACGCTCATCGCGCTCGCCCGCCGCCGGGGACGTCGCGAGCCGCGTCGGGCGGTGGCCGAACACCAGGTCCTTCTCCGCGTCCGCCGCGCCTTGCGCGTACACGCTGGCGCGCACGAGGTCGCTGTCCGAGCCGTGGCGCCCGCCCTTGCTGTCCTGGTTGAGGAGCGTCTGCGACGGGCACGGAGCGGCACAGTTGCGGTCGGTCAGTCAGTCGGGCGTTCAACAAGCAGTGGCGGCGCCCCAGAGGGGAGAGAGAGGGAGGGAAGGACGCACGTCGAGCGACCAGATGAGCTCGTCCGGCACCGTGTCGCTCATGGCGTTGGCCGCAGCAAGCGCCCCGCAGCAAGCGGCTTCGAGCCCTGCGCGTACGTAATATATATGGTCGCGCGCTTGGAGGCCGCTCGAGTCGCCTCAAGACGCTGAGTCAAGAGCGCGCGCGGTCGGTGCGGTCGGTCCGCCAGCCCGTCGTCGGTCGCGCTGGAGGCGTGTGCGTGCTTGCCTTGTCGTCAAGGGCGGTTGGGGCCCGCGCAGGTGCCGCGGTGCCACCGACGCGGTAGAACCAGTACGCTGCTGCCACCGAACGCAGACGCACGCACGGAAAAAGTGACGCATCGATGAACGAATACTGTTGATGCTAGGTAAAGTGCGCTCATGTGCAATCATCGTACCATTCCTATGTTACTAAGTACGAATCGTCATCTAGATCTAGGAAGAACGAAGGCCACTCTTGACGGAGATGGAGGACGCGGAGATGAAGAGCGTGGGCGAGGCGGACGAGGCGATGGAGGAGGAGCGCGGGGCGGCCGGCGGGGGAGCGACGAGCGGCGGCGCGGCCGTCGGCGGCGAGCGACAGGTGCAGATCCACCCGTTGGTGATCGTGAACGTGGCGGACCACTTCACGCGGCACAAGTGCAGCGCGCGCGTGGCGGGCGGCGCCGAGGAGCCCTCGCGCGCGATCGGCGCGCTCTTCGGTGTGCAGAGCGGGCTGGACGTGGCCGTGTACGACTCGTTCGAGATCAAGTACGACGTGGTGGGCGGCGCCGTGCAGATCGACAAGGAGTTCCTCACCTCGCGCACCCAGCAATGTATGTAGTAGACAGGCGCCTGCCTTCGTCCGCGCCCTGGCCCCTGCCGGATCGTAGTTGACGCTGACGCGAGCGACTCGGTGTCTTAGTCGCGCAGGTCTTCCCGGGCTTTGAGTTCCTCGGGTGGTACACGGTCGGCACCAAGGCCACCGCGGAGGACGTGGACATTCATCGAGTGGTGCGAGCGTGATGCAGCTCAAGACCGCTCCTCGCTCCCATGCGCCGACTAACCCTTTGGCACTCGCAGGTGATGGAGTTCAACGAGAGTCCGCTCTTTCTGCTGCTGGACCCGGAGCTGCGCGACCCGAGCACCAAGAAGAAGCTGCCGATCGCGCTCTTCGAGTCGGAACTGCACGTGCTCAACGGCTCACCCAAGACGATCTTCGTCAAGACGCCGTTCAAGATCGAGACGTCCGAGACGGAGGGCATTTCGATCGACCACATCTCCAAGATCGCGCCCATGGGCGACAGCTCCAAGTCTGCGCGTACGTTCGCTGTATCGCTACTGTTGATGCTGGCCCGACGGACGCAGTACTGATCTATTGGGCGATGGACGGGATCACAGTCCATCCGTACCTGGGCAACGTGCGCGATGCGGTCAAGATGCTCGACCGTCAGATCGACACACTCATCAAGTTCCTGCATGCCATGAAGAACGGTGCGCACTGCATCGTGGCATGGGAAATGCTCTATCGCGTATACACCTCACACCCGTCGCCACTGCAGGAGACGCGCCGATGGACTATAACTTGCTCCGCCACATCTCGAGCATCTGCAACCAGCTCCCAGCCATGACGTCGGACAAGTTCGAGGCGGCGTTCACCCAGGTACATGCTGCGTTTGTGAGCGTCGAGGAAACGCCCCAGGCGGACAAGAGTCTAACGCGCGTGCTAATGGCTGGACACAGGAATACAATGACGCGCTGCTGGTCGGGTACTTGGCAACGCTGACCAAGGGCGCGACCAACGCAAACGCTGTCATCGACCGGTTCACGGCCACACAGGACCGGCACCAGCGAGGGACCCTGCTCTAGCCCCGCGGCTGTGAGGCAAAGCCGCGGCAGACCCTCGGTGGTCCTCGCGAGTAAGTATGGTCGAACAAGTGCAGTGGCGTTGATGATTGGATGGCGGCATACCACCACATGCTGTATCCAGGTACTGTAGCGGCTGTACGTTTCCGAGCGATCAGCGCGCATGAAGCAACGAAACGCACACAAAGCATTGGCGACGGACGCTGGCTGGACGTGATGGGCGTATCGTCCATACTCCCGTGTTGGTCGCGGACTCTACTGAAATGTCTTGTTGGCTGGCGGCAGCGCGTATGTATGCATACAAGCAGGTCGGATTCAACCCATCGCATCAATGTGTTGTGTGGCTGGTATCGGCTATGAGCGTGCGTCGACAAGAAAATGCTGTCGCACCAGCCTCCCTGTTGTCAGTTGTGAGAATGAGCACGCGGATGAAGCCTTGCTAAGCTAAAGCCAGCAGAGTTTTCTCGATGGGACCAACCCGCTGTGGTGCTGCCACAAGAGCTCTCCCGCGTTTGCAACCGCCGATTCGATTGGGTTCATTTTGTCCAACTAGTGATACTGAATGCTGTTCATATTAGTAGCGGATCCTACAGCATATCCGTTATGTTGCAAAGTAGCGTCACAATTTCCAACAACTCGCGCAAGTGTCTTCCTCCCCTCCCCCTCCGCTCCAGCAATCTGCCTCACAATCCGACCAAGCGCGTGCCAAGCAAGCACCTTGACCTGCGGCTATCACACTAAGAAGGCCCCCTGGACGACGATGCCGATCGACATTAACCGCCTGCGCAAGGAGCGCGGCGGCGACCCGGACGCGGTGCGCGAGGACCAGAAGAAGCGCTTCCTGGACGCGGACCTGGTGGACCGCGTGGTGGCGCTGGACGAGGAGTGGCGGCGCAAGCAGGGCGAGGCCGAGACGATCAGCATGCAGATGAACGCGCTGCAGGCACGCATCAAGGAGCTGAGCAAGGCCAAGCAGGACTTCGCGGCCGTGAGCGAGGAGCGCAAGGCGCTGGCGGCGCAGCTGCCCGGCAAGAAGAAGGAGGCGGACGAGCTCAAGCTCGTGGTCGAGCGCGAGCTGGTCAAGATCGGCAACGTGGTCGACCCGAGCGTGCCCGTGTCGAGCAACGAGGACGACAACGTGGTGGTCAAGCTCTGGGGCGCGCCGCTGCAGAAGGACGGGCTGCACTTCCACCACGAGGTGCTGCACCGCATCGACGGGTACGAGCCCGAGCGCGGCGTCAACGTGGCGGGCCACCGCGCGTACTTCCTCACGGGCTACGGCTTCCTGCTTGAGCAGGCGCTCATGGCGTACGCCTCGGCCTTCCTCATGAAGAGCCAGTACAAGATGCTCAAGCCGCCCTTCTTCATGAACAAGGACATGATGGGCGCCGTGGCGCAGCTGGACGACTTTGACGAGCAGCTGTACAAGGTGGTGGGCGAGGACGAGAAGTACCTGATCGCCACGTCGGAGCAGCCCATCTGCGGCTACCACAAGGGCGAATGGATCCAGGAGAGCGCGCTGCCGCTGCGCTACGGCGGCTTCTCGACCTGCTTCCGCAAGGAGGCCGGCTCGCACGGCAAGGACACGTGGGGCATCTTCCGCGTGCACCAGTTCGACAAGATCGAGCAGTTCTGCATCACGGAGCCCGAAAAGTCGGCAGAGATGCACGAAGAGATGCTGCGCCACGCCGAGGAGTTCTACCAGTCGCTCAACCTGCCCTACCGCGTCGTCAACATCGTCTCGGGCGAGCTCAACAACGCGGCCGTCAAGAAGTACGACCTCGAGGCCTGGTTCCCGGCCTACAAGGAGTACCGCGAGCTCGTCTCGGCCTCCAACTGCACGGACTACCAGTCGCGCGCCATGGAGATCCGTTGCGGCGTCAAGAAGGCCAATGAGCGTGAGAAGAAGTACGTGCACATGCTCAACTCGACGCTCTGCGCCTCGACGCGCACCGTCTGCTGCATCCTCGAGAACTACCAGGACGAGAACGGCGTCAAGGTGCCCGAGGTGCTCGTGCCCTTCATGGGCGGCGTCACCTACCTGCCCTTCACGCGCGAGAACAAGGTCAACGTGCAGGCCGCCAAGATGCAGAAGGCCGCCAAGAAGAAGGGCGGCAAGTAGGCGCTCCTCGTCTCCCAGACTGCCCGCACTCGTCCGTAGCGCTCGTCAGTAGCGCCCGTGCGTGCGCGGCGGTTGTCGTCGGCTCGTTCATTCTTGGTGGCTCTAGGAGGAGGCTTCCTCCTCCGAAAGCCGTAACGCATGCATGGAGGAGCTCTGTTCGTGCGCCGTCTCTGCCTCACAATGTGGTTAACGTTTTCATTCGGCCTCCCTGCCCTGCGACCGAGTTGGCGACCGAGTTGGCGACCGAGTTGGAGCGTCACCCCCTCCTCCTCCTCTCCCATCCTGCTCGTCTAGGTATGTATTTACTGGTCTCCCTCCTCTCGCTGCCTCGCCTCGCCTCGGTGCAGTCCCCCTCCGTCACTCCTGCTTGGTGCGCTTGCTGGCGGCCTCGAGGCGGCGGCGGTGGCGCCGCCGCACGCACAGGATGAGGACGCCGACGCCGAGCGCCGCGCCGCCGCAGACGGCCGCGAACTGCTGCATGGCGGACGCGAACTCGAGCTGGCGCATCAAGGTGACGCCGTCGACGCTGCGCGCGAGGTTGTTGGCCACGTTGATGAGCGCGATGAGCTCGTTGCGCGGCAGCCGCGGCAGCTGCGCCGCGTCGTCCGTGAGCAGGATGCGGATGGCCGCGCCGAGGCCCGCGGTCTGCAGCTTGCCCCACAGCCGGCACTTTTCGCACGTGACGCAGTCCATGATGCGGCTCACGTTCTCGAACTTGGCGCGGAACTGCGCCTCGAGCTCGCGCTTCTGCGCCACGGCGTCCGTCAGCGCGGCGCCCGAGAGCCCGGCGCCGCGGTCGACGCGGAAGAGCGCGCTCTCGTCGAAGCCCGAGAGCACCGAGGTGAGCTCCGTCGGGCACGAGGCGGCCGCTGGGGACGCAGACGGCTCCTCAAGCAGCAGCGCGCGCAGGATCTCGCGCACGCGCTGGTCCTCGGCGTCGTTCCCCGTGGCGTAGTCGTACCGTAGCAGCTCGTGGCGGTAGCGGCCGATGGCGCGCATGACGAACAGGTACGTGAAGTAGAGGTTCTGCAGGCGGTCGCGGTGACGGCCGACGCGGAAGACGAACAGCGCGGGGTTGACGCCCCAGCGGCCGCTCGGATGCTTGTAGCGCAGCGCAATGTGCGTGTTGATGGAGGCCTGCAGGCCGCTGATGAGGCGGTAGTACACGCGCTCCTCGAGACACATGCCCGCGACGCTGGCCTCGTCGGGCGGCGTGAAGCAGTTCTCCTCGTATATGGCGCGCCAGATGCGCTGCGCCGGCAGCCCGCTGTAGCCCGTGTACCGCTCCGGGTTCTCCAGCAGGTTGATGTACACCAGGCCGTTGCCGCCGGCCTCGCCGTCCTGCACATCCGCGTTGGTGCGGTCCACGCGCGAGAGCTCGCCCTCGCCCGTCTGGTCCGAGCACGGCTGGCCGCTGGCGCCACTAGCGCTCGCGCTGGCGGCCTGCGCCGCCTTCAGCTGGTCCGAGTGGTACCACGCGGTCGGCACCTCGTGCGCCGGGCACTCGCACACGGCGCAGTCGATGCTGGCGCACATGCCGTCGTCGTCCGGCCAGAAGGGGCACTGGCGGCCCAGGTCCACCTGGAAGTGCCGGAAGAAGGACAGCTGCGACAGCTCCAGCAGCAGCGGATGAAAGTGCTGCGCCACCGCCTTGTCCACCGCCTCGAAGCTGCACGCCGAGTCCTGCACGCTGCCCGACAGCGCCGGCGTCGCGCACACCTGGTACTGCAGGTAGTCCATCATGTCGCTCGCGAACAGGTGCGGCGGCTGCGGCTGCGGCGGCGACGGCGTCGATGACGCAGGAGAGAGCGCAACGACCGACAGCGCGGCCGCAGCCGCGAGCGAGCGCCAGCGGCGGCGCAGCGGGCGCAGAGGCGGCGACGGCGACCCCTCCATCGGCAAAGGTGCTTCCAGAATGTGCTGACTTGGGTGCGACCGACAGACGACCGCCTGCCACGTTTCACCGTCACCCGTCACCAAATCGACCCGATCCAAGCTGTTCTGGGTACCTTCTTCTCTCGACTTTTGGGATACGACTCTTTTTGCATTTCGTGTGCACCACCTTAATTTACTGCATACGTTTGGCCAATCCAAACTGGAATCGGTGCGCACGAGCAGAAACGGCGTCGACGTTGAGCAGCAGTTGCACTTCGCCTCCCTCCGTCTCCGTCGGCGCCGCTCCCTCCTTCTCTCCCGCTTCCTTCCTCCATGGCTGCGCTCCGGACGACGCTGCGCTCGCTCCAGCGCTCGGCCGCCGGGCCCGCGAGCCGCTCGTTCGCCACCGCGGCGGCGGCGCGGGCCTCGCCGCTGTCCATCCTGGTCATCGACGGCTACTCGCCCGACGGCCGCGCCGACCTGGAGGCGGGCGGCGCCAGCACGGCCGGCAAGCTGTACGTGGACCTGCTGACCAAGTCCACGCCCGGCGGCAACGTCGCCTGCGACATTGTGTACCCGGCGGACAGCGACTTCGCGGCGCCCGACCTGTCCAAGGTGCGTGCTGCCCCCGCGCAAAATTCTAGTGGAGGCAGACACACTGCACCGTAACCGCCCGCGTCTAACGGATGCTCGTGGTCTGTCTGTCTGCACGGCGTTAGTACCACGCGGTCACGTGGACGGGGTGCTCGCTGACGATCCACGACGCAGCGGACGTGCGCGTGACCAAGCAGATCGCGTTCGCCAAGCAGGTCTTCCAGCAAGGTGCGTCGCGCCCGGGGGCGGGGGGCCGGAGCCTCTGCTGTCCGTGCTGACGGACCAATCAATAGGCGTGCCGCAGTACGGCAGCTGCTGGGCGGCGCAGATCGCGGTCGCGGCGGCGGGCGGACACTGCGCCGCCAACCCGCGCGGCCGCGAGATGGGCCTGGCGCGCAAGATTGCGCTGTCGCCCGAGGGCCGCGCGCACCCCATGTTCGAGGGCAAGCCGTCGGTCTTCGACGCCTTCACGAGCCACAACGACGAGATCACGCACATGCCCGCGGGCGGGCTCGCGCTCGGCGGCAACGACTTCACGTCCGTCCAGGCCGTCGCCGTGCGCCACCAGAACGTGCGTCGACCGCGCTGGCCCTGTATGGGCGAGCCTCTCGTGGCTCTGTATTATATGTAAGGCACGCTGACGAGAGGCGCTTGCGATGCCGGTCGTGCAATGGGCAGGGAGACTTCTGGGCCGTGCAGTACCACCCGGAGTACGACCTGCACGAACTCGCGCGCCTGACCTACTGCCGCCGCCAGAAGCTCGTGGACCTGGGCTTCTTCCGCGACATGAAGAGCGCCGACGAGTACGTGGACGACCTCGAGAACCTGCACATCGACCCGAGCCGCTACGACCTGGCGTGGAAGCTCGGCCTCGACGCCGACGTCATGGATGAGAGCGTGCGCCACTGCGAAACGCGCAACTTCATCAAGTACCTCGCGCTGCCCTACAAGGCGCTCGCCGAGGGCAAGTAGGCGGCGGCTGGCGCTGCTGACCCATTGTTGCGGCGCTGTCCGCCGTGACGCTCGCACGACAAGCAACATACAAGCAAGAGAGCGCCTCTTGACGACCTCGCCCTCTCGTGTTCAATGGTTGCAAGGTCTGTCTATGCCGGGGGGATCCGCTGGCGGCGGAAGTAGTAGGGCAGCACGAGGTGCTTGACGAAGTTGCGCACCTCGCAGCAGCGCACGCGCTCGTCCAGCACGTCGGCGTCGATGCCGAGCTTCCACGCCAGGTCTGCGCGCGCCGGGTCGGCCGCGAGCTGCTCGAGCTCGTCAACGAACGCGTCGGCCTCCTCGACGCGGCGGAAGAAGCCGAGCTTGGTGTTGACCTCTCGGCGGCAGTGCAGCAGGCGCGCGATCTCGTGCAGGTCGTACTCGGGGTGGTACTGCAGGCCCCAGAAGTCGCCGGCCAGGAACGAGATGGCGGCGGCCTGCACCGACGTGAACGCGTTGGCCGCCAGGAGCTGGCTGCCACCGCCCGCCGCGAGGTGCGTCACCTGGTCGTTGTGGCTGCTGAAGGCCCCGAACACGCCCGGCTTGCCCTCGAACATGGGGTGCGCGCGGCCCGCGGGCGACAGCGAGATCTTGCGCGCCACGCCCAGCTCCTTGCCGCGCGGGTTCTTGCGCACCGTGCCGCCCGACACGGCAGCCGCCAGCTGCAGCCCGAAGCAGCTGCCGAGCTGCGGCACGCCGCGCGCGAAGCTGCGCCGCGCCAGGTCGGCCATGCGCACGATCGACGGGTCCTGCGACTTGTAGACGGTCAGCGACGACCCCGACCAGCCCACCGCGTGGTACTGTGGGCACGGACGAGCGCACGGCCAGCAGGGCGTCAGTACGGACAGCAATAGCGCGATTGCGTGCGCCGCGCACGGAGCAGCCGCTTGCCTGGCCCAGCTCGGGCGCCTCGAAGCCCGGGTCTGCAGGGTACACGAGGTCGTAGGAGGCGCGCAGGTCCGAGACGCGGCCGGCGGCGCGCACCAGCATGTCGGCGTACAGCTGGCCCGCGGTGGTGGCGCCGCCCGCTTCGAGGACCTCGCGGCCCTGCTGCACGTACCCGTCGACGACGAGGAAGCGCAGCGGCGGCGGCTGCGCTGCGGCCGTCGACAGACTACGCGCGCGGCCGCCGAGGCTCGCGGTCGTCGCTCGCTTGGCGGTCGCTCTCGCGGCGGTCGCGCGCATGGTCCAAGGGCGCGGTGAGCACGCGAGTGGCTGCGTCTGCAGTGAGAGAGCGGCGGCGGCGGCGGCCTATCTATAGCCGGCGGCGCGCGGTGATTGGCGCCGCATCGGCCGGCGTCACGCTCGGACGTCGGAGCACGAGTCGGGTCGGCGACGTGATTGATCCAGTGGGATGGTGACGGTTGGGGAATCGCTACTGACACGGACTGATCGAGTCCATCACCGGTTGGGAGGGAAACACTTTGCTTTAACGCCATGACACGGTGCGACATTGACAATGTCACTATCTCAAGCTGACACATTTCAACATCAGTCCGAGATTCGATGCCCAGACCAATCACAATAGCGTCGTTATAGCGAAGGAGGAGGCGCCCGCGCGTCTCAGGGTGATCGCTTTCGACAGGGGGCGCACGCGTGCCCCCGCGTTGCTCCGGCCGCAAGATCCGCCGGCCGGCCGGAGCGAGCATTCGCGCTCCTGCCGCTCCCCCTCTACAGCCCACGCCTCTCTCTACAGTGTACACTGCCGACATGCTGCGCCTCGCGTCCAAGAAGGTGCGGGTCGCTCTCCTGCGGCGGATCCGAGCGCCGCTCGGGGCTGACGCGCACGGATGGGTGCATGGACTGGACTGGCTGGCCGCAGGTGCTCGCGCCGCGGAGCGCGCGCGGCTTGTCCGCCGCCGCCGGCAGCGTCAAGGTGGACAACCCGTACACGGGCGAGACGTTCCGCGAGGTGGCGTTCGACGCGCCGGCGGCGGCGCACGCCAAGGTGGACGCGGCCGCCGGCGCGCAGCGCGAGTGGGCGACTGTGCCGCTGGCCGAGCGCCAGGCGCTGTGCCGCCGGTGGATGGACGCGCTGGCCGCCAGCGCCGAGCCCATCGCCGCCGACATCTCGGCCCAGATGGGCAAGCCGCTGCAGCAGGCGCGCAACGAGATCAACGGAACCCTCGCGCGCGCCAAGTGAGTGGTCGTAGTAGCGGTACATCCCGGACGGGATCGATGAGGCCGAGGCTGAGTGGTGGGTGGGAGGACGTGTACATACGGTGGGGCTGACGCTGGCCTAGGGCGATGATCTACCTGTCGGACGAGGCGCTGCGCACCGACGCGTTCCCCGAGGAGAACGGGCTCTTCCGGCAGATCACGCACGAGCCCATCGGCGTCGTCTACGTCATTGTGCGTCGCCCCCGACCAGAAAACTACAGTAGACCGCTCGCTGTAGCCATGGCTGTAACCCGTAAGAGCTCACTCGACTCGTCCCATGACAGGCGCCGTGGAACTACCCGCTCATGACGGCCGTCAACAGCATCATCCCGTCCGTCTTGGCCGGTGCGGCGCCCTACCGGCTTCCCTGCGCTCGCACGAACGACCCTAACGTTGAACGGACGTCCCTCTTCGCCAGGCAACTCGGTGATCCTCAAGCACTCGCCGCGCACGCCGCTCTGTGGCGAGCACTACGAGTCGACGTTCCGGGCCGCGGGCTTCCCCGAGGGCGTGCTCCAGGCCTCGTTCGTGGACCACGCGACGGCGGCCGAGGTAATCAACCGCCCCGAGATCTCGTTCGTCTCGTTCACGGGCTCCGTCAACGGGTACGCACTGCACTATCGGAGGCCACAGCGCGCTCTTGGAGCTCTGACCCGATTCAATGTGCGCACGGTGCGCCACAGCGGCCGCCAGGTGCAGCAAACGGCCGCGAACCGCTTCATCGACGTGACGCTCGAGCTCGGCGGCAACGTGGGTAGCTCGACTGCTCTGAGCGTGTCGACCGTCGTCCATAGCCGGCCATTTGCTGCCATACTGACTCTCTCTCTCTCTCTCCTTGGCCCACGCACAGGACGCCGGGTACGTGGCCGAGGACGCGGACGCCGAGGCCGCTGCCGAAGGCCTCGTCGACGGCGTGTGCTACAACGCCGGCCAGTCGTGCTGCGGCGTCGAGCGCATCTACGTCCACGAGGCCAAGTACGACCAGTTCGTCGAGAAGGCCAAGAGCCTGTTCGAGGCCTACACGCTGGGCGACCCGTTCGACCCGACGACGTCTATGGGCCCCATGGCGCTGCCCTCGGCGCCTGCGCTCCTCGACGGCCACGTGCGTTCATAGCGAATGCGGCGCGTGCTCGACGCTCTACTCACCCTTCGCAACTGACTGCCTCTGCTCCTTCAGGTCAACGACGCCATCGCCAAGGGCGCTCGCCGTGTGGTCGGTAGCGGCATGGCGACGGACGCCAAGGGCAAGGGCCGCTTCTACTCGCCGACGCTGCTCGTGGACTGCGACGACTCGATGGCCATCATGAAGGAGGAGTCGTTCGGCCCGATCGTGGGCATCCAAAAGGTCAAGTCGGACAAGGAGGCCGTCGAGAAGATCAACGACAGCAACTACGGCCTCACGGCGGCCGTGTTCACGCCCAGCCGAGAGCGCGCTCTCACGCTCGGCGCGCAGATTAGCGCCGGCACGGTGTTCATGAACCGCTGCGACGCGCTGGACCCGTACCTGCCGTGGACGGGCGTGCGCGACTCGGGCAAGGGCGCCAGCCTCTCCAAGCACGGCTTCCGCGCCGTCACCAAGCTCAAGGCGTGGAACTTCCGCGTCTAAGGGGTGGCTGAGCGGTTCTCGCACAGTGGAGCGCTGTAGAAGCCTGATGGTCGCGTGGAAACCGAAACCGCGAGGCTCTTGTCGTGAGGTGGAACATGAGGCGGCAACACACGGTTGGATCTCCCCATCTACTACGGCAGACTCGCATCATCCTAGCCTAACTAGCACCACAGTAGGGTCGAGTCCAAACAGGAGCGCACCCGGCGCCTAGACCTCGCTGGGGCCGCCGAAGGGGTCGACGTCCGCCTCGCTCGTCACATAAGCCGAGGTGATCCCGCCGTCCACGACAAAGGAGGTGCCCGTGACGTAGGACGCGTCGTCGCTGGCGAGGAAGAGCGCGGCCTTGGCCATCTCGGCGGCCTCGCCGAAGCGGCCCATGGGCACGTGCACCAGGCGGCGCTGCTTCTTGGCCTCCGAGTCGAGGAACTTCTGCAGCAGCGGCGTGTTGAGCGGGCCGGGGCAGAGCGCGTTGACGCGGATGTTCTCGCGCGCGTGGATGGTGGCGAGCTCGCGCGTCATGGCGATCACGGCGCCCTTGCTCGACGTGTAGGCGAGCTGCGGCGTGGCGGCGCCCAGCAGGCCCACGAACGAGGCCGTGTTGATGATGGACCCGCCGCCGGCGCGGCGCAGCGCCGGGATGCCGTACTTGCAGCCGAAGAAGACACCCTTGACGTTGATGTTCATGGTCAGGTCCCACACGTCCTCCTCGGTCGTCTCGGCGTTGTCGTCGGCCGAGTGCATGATGCCGGCGTTGTTGAACAGGATCGACATCTTGCCGAACTCCTTCTCGGCCACCTGCACCATGCGCTCCACGTCCGCGCGGCTCGCCACGTCCACCTTGACGGGCCGCGCCACCGAGGCCGCGTTGGGCGCGCCCAGCTTGCGCAGCTCCTCCGTCACCAGGCGCGCCGTCTCGGCCGCCGCCTCCTCGTTCAGGTCGGCGCACACGACGCCGGCCGCGCCCTGCTTGGCGAACAGGATGGCCGACTTGCGCCCGATGCCGCCCGCCGCGCCAGTGATGACGGCCACCTGGCCCGCGAGTCGGCTGCCCAGAGCGCTCATCTTGTTGCTGGAGGGGGAGGAAATAGAGAGGGAGGGTGGAGGAGGCACGACGCTTGCTTGCTTGACGCGTTGCCGGAAGGTCCGAGAGTGAGAGGCTGGATTGGGAGCGCGTGGGGTAAAAAGATCGGAACGTCACTCCTGCGACCGACCGGGGGGATAGAGACACAGTCTGGTCACCCAAAATAGAGCGTTGGCCAATCAGCGGGTAGAAAACGTTTAATGGTGTGGTAGACACTAAAATCGGAGGTGGTGACGTCGGCGCGCATCACCGGCACGCTGAGCTCTTGCGGACTAAGCAGATGCTAGCAGCTACTCGATGGCTACCGACAGTGTTTCAGCAAATCCGAGAGGATCGACTCGACGACATCAAGCGCGTCTACGCGAGACTGCATCCCGCCGGAGTATTGGCGAGAAAATTACAGTACTGAGTGCTTCATCACGTATTTCAGTGAGTGCGGGCTCGTCTATTAATACAGTGGATGGAATGGCTACAAGCCCAACATTTCTTATATGTGAGATAGAGTAACAGACTCATATGTGGACGAAGCTGTGAGGTGTACGGTACTGTAACTTCAAGGTCAAGGCGCCATTGGCTTGCTTACCGTTTCACTCCGCGACACCAGTGCGATTTGCATACTTTAGCCAAGTCACCGACGCCTTGCCCCGTTTCTGCCAGTCGCATTCACCGCTGTTGAGCCTACTTGAGACTGCTTAAATCGATTGCCTTTCAATATTATTGTTTAGATGGACATGCTTCAATAGTAATGCGACTGCAAAAATATAGTTTACTCTTTATAATGAATACAATCGTGGTGATCAATAGTTTTGAAATGTTCTTCACAGGGGTCGTTCACGAGCTCCATGTGCGCGTGAATGCGTCGACTGACTGATGGTCATTAGGAATTTCCCGGCGGCGCGTCTCGACCGCGCCTTCTCCCCGCTCCCCACCGCCTCCCACACACGAGCGAGCATGCCGGCGTTCGAAACTCCCGAGACACGCAACGTGCCCATCGTGTCGTACAAGGACCTGGTGGCCAAGGCGGACCTTGGCGCCGCGATCGAGGAGGCCTTCGGCTACGACGGCATGGGCATCGTGGTCGTCAGCGACGTGCCGGGGCTCAACCCCAAGCGCGACGACCTGCTGCCGCTCGCCTTCAAGTGAGCGCCGCGTCGTCCGGGCTGCTGGTGCCCTCTATCGGCGCTCGGTACTACGCTATACTAACGAATGCGTGGCGACCGGGACAGGTTCGCGAACCTGCCGGAGGAAATCAAGGACAAGTACTCGCTCGCCAAGGCGTACTACAGCTTCGGGTGGAGCCACGGCAAGGAGAACCTGCAGGGCAAGCCCGACTTCTCCAAGGGGTCGTACTACAACAACCCGGAGACCAACGACGTCACCAACGGCAACCAGGAGCTCATCGACAAGTTCCCGGCCTTCTACCACCCCAACATTTGGCCCCAAGGTGCGTCCGCGTGCTGGCTCCAGGCCGTCGAGCCCTCGTCTCCTCTTCTGCTGACGCCCGTGGTGTACGTGGCGCAGAGATGCCGGCGCTCGAGTCGGCCTTTATGGCGCTCGGCCAGCTCATCGTCGACACCGGACTGCTCATCGCCCAGCAGTGCGACGCGCTCGTCAAGGTGAGGCCAGCGCCAATGCGCCGACCGCCAGTGCTTCGCGGCGCGTGCAAGGGCTAACCTGTTGCGTCGGACAGTCCAAGCTCGAGACGTACGAGGCGGGCAAGCTCCACCGCATCATCAGCACGGCCAAGTGCTCCAAGGCGCGGTACGTCGGCCCTGCCGCGCTCGTGACCGTGTGCTTCCACCGTGGAGCGTGCAGGGAATCGCTGACGTTCGACTCGGCGCTGGCGCGTCTCCCGCCAGGCTGCTGCACTACTTTTCGCTGTCGGAGGAGCAGATCGCGGCGCAGCAGCAGGCCACGACGCTGGAGGACTCGTTCTCGTGGTGCGGCTGGCACAACGACCACGGCGCGCTCACGGGGCTGGTGCAGGCCATGTTCACCGACATGGAAGGCGCGCCGGTGGCCAACCCGGACGCGCAGGCCGGGCTGTACGTCAAGAACCGCAAGGGCGAGATCGTCAAGGCCAACATCCCGCCGGGCCACCTGGTCTACCAGATCGGCGAGGCCTCGCAGATCCTCTCGGGCGGCACGCTGCAGGCGACGCCGCACGCCGTGCGCGGCCCGCAGGTCACGGGCGTCAACCGCGAGACGCTCGCCGTCTTCATGCAGCCGCTGCCGGAGGAGCGCATGCGCGTGCCCGAGGGCGTGGACCCCGCGGCCGCCGCGCGCATCGAGAACCTGCCCAAGGGCGTGCCGCCGCTTAGCTCGCGCTGGGACAACTCGATGGACTTTGACCAGTTCTCGCAGGCCACCTTCAAGGCGTACTACTAGGCTAGGCGGCGCCAGGCGGGGACGCATGCGCTCGCTCATGGCGTAGACGGCGATGAAAGCGTGCTTCCGACCATAATAGAAGAGAAAAATGAAAACCTTTGGTCTAGTGTGTGTGTGTGGTCTTTCGCAACGTGTGTGTGTGTGTGTGCCACTGTCACGGCAGCGGAAAGGACATGACGATGGCGGTCGCGGGCTCCAGCCGCCGGTAGTAGCCCTCGACCCGCGCCTGCTCACGGAACCCGAGGCGCTCGTAGAAGTGGATGGCGTCCGTGTTGGCCTCGTGCACGTGCAGGCTCAGTCCGCGGACGCGAGCGCCGTCGCCGTCGCCTTCGCCTGTGGACTCCACGAGCGCCCGCGTCTGCTCGACCACTCGCTGCAGCAGCAGGCGGCCGACGCCCGAGCGCCGGTGCCGCGGCTCCACCGCCAGCGTGCGCACCTGCACGAGCGCTCTTGCGGGCGCCTGCGCGTCCATCTCCAGCTCGGCGATGACGCCGCCCGCGACCTCGCCCGTGTCGGAGAGCACGGCCGCCCACGAGAGCCCGTGGGCGTCGCGCGCCGCCCGGCGGTAGACGAACTCGGGCGGCTGCACGGGCAGCACGCCCAGGTTGAGCTTCTTGACGGCGCGCGCGAGCTCGGGCGCGTCCGCCAGGCCACGCAGCTCCATTGTGCTTGTTGCTCGGTCCGAAACAAGTGGGACGGCCATCGTAATCACTTGCTACAAACTCTACAGTCCGAAATAACTAGTGCGTTTACCTTTGCATCAGCAGCAACTTGCAGAGGAACGAGGGCAACATGCCGCCGCTGACGCTCTCCGGGCGCTCGGGGCGCGCGACACTGTGCTTCCCGCGGGCCGCGTCCGACGGCGCCGCGTGGTTCCAGGGCTACTTCGTCTGTGGGCGCTCGCGGGCGCAGCTGGGACTGCTGGGCGAGCAGCAGCCCGTCGACGACTGGTGCGCGCGCGTCGCATGCACATTAACTTCGGCGGCTGGCGCTGACGGCGGCCACGCTCGCCCGCCCCCGTGCTCGACAGCGTGCGCTGCTCGCACGGCGGCTACGAGGAGTACCGCTTGACCGTTCTCCACTATGAGGTGACGCCGCGTGGGCGTGTGGGTGGAAGAAAGGCGGCCGCGTGAACTGACGGACGCCGTCCCCCTCCCGTACATACGCACAGCTGGACAAGGAGGCGCGCTTTCTGGTGCGCAAAACGGGCGGCGACCTGTGTCAGCTCGAGAGCGACGAGCTGCGCTTCATGCCCGAGCTGCTGCTGGTGAGTCCGGCGAGGAGCAGGCGCGAGGCTGGGGCCGCCACTAACGCGCGCGCGGTGGTCGCGACGGTACTGTAGACGGACGCCAAGGCGCTCGAGGCGGTGCGGACGTACTTCCCGTCCATCGCGGTACGAGCAGCCGACGATCCGGTACGCGCACCCTCCCATCCATGGATTGTATGCACTGTACAGGGGAACGAGGCAACGCCGTCGACTAAAGCTTACGGCTGGCTCCGTCGCTACCGGGGCGGCAGGAGGCGCTCGCGGACTGCGTGGTCGTGTTCGGCGATATGGAGGTCGTGCGGCTGCAGTTTGGGGAGTAGAGGAGGCGCAAGGCGGTGGAGAGTGCAAAGCTGTCTTAGGATGGCGTCTTGGTCGCTCATTGCGGTCAGCATCCGACCGTTGCAGCGGGATAGGCACCCGCGCCATGGCAACCAGCAGTGATTCAGTCTACAGCAGACGTCCATTTCGCCTCGCTTACTGCTGCGGCTATCCTACAGTCTCTCTCTCTCTTTCTCTATCTGCCTGTGTGTGTGGCAGCTGGCTTATAGGGGCGTCGTCGACCTGCCGCGGCCGCCTAGTGCGTCGCG